>SNQJ01S0045581.1:43250-55559 GCA_010110895.2 Picea sitchensis
AGATAAGCTACCAGCGCCTTAGCTAGTTTATTTACATTCTGTCTGTAAGCATATTCCAGTCATTTGCTATTAATGAAATGAAGTCTTATTTCCGCTGCATCTCTGCGTTTATGTGTATTTCTGTATTTCATTGTGTTCCTACATAAATCCGGATCAGACACATACAAATTCCATTCCTTTCTCACTATTATTCTTCTTCTATATTGCTGTTCATTTCCATCAATATTTCAGCTAGCATAGCTTAGTAAGATAGGTCATTTTCAATCAAATATTTCAAAATTTTTGCCCTAAAAAGGCAAAAGTTTTTCTTCATTTTTTTGGTTGTGTGTAGCATTTCCAGCAAGGATACCTTGCTGGTTTTTGCAGGTTCAGATCTGGTTGAGAGGGGTTTTGGCTATCCAAAGGCATCCACACAACACTCAAAGACCCCCAAAGGGATTGGTAGCTATTTCTCAACCTTTCTTCTTCAATTTCTAAGTATTTTTGTCATTTATTTTCTCTTTTTCTTGCTTGTAGTGGCTCATAGTTGTGGGAGGAGTGGTATGGCCTCCTCCCACGTGTGAGCTCTTGGGTAGCTTGGATCTAGCTTAGATCTTGCTTTATTTGATATTTTTTGCCTCTTTGAGCTAAGATGTGGGGGTTTGTGAGATAAAGGGTATCTCCCAAACCCTAGGACGTGGGGTTAGGGTTTGCTTGTTTTATTCTTGGTTTGCTTGCCTTTCTCTCTTCTTTAAATCTTTTCTAAGCTAAGCAACTTAATTAATTGCCTACCTATTTGGGAGAGGAATACCCCAAAATGTTGGGTTAGGGTTTAATTTGTGGTTGAAGATCTAATTGGTTAATGCTCTAAATATTTTAGACCTAGATCTAACACTTAATAATTCTCTAGCTGAAGCCTATTGGGCCTCATAATCAACTTAACTAGATCTCATGCATGCTTAGTTCACTACAAATGTTCATCTTTATGTTCCATGCTTAGATCTATAATCCTTAATGCTTAGTTACTTAAACAAGTGGATGGTGTTCTTCTTTATTGCATAGATCTCTTTAATGCCATTTGCCATATGCTCTAAGTAATTTCATTAATAAGTTGATAAGTAGGCAAACCCTTAAATCTTTTTCTTTCTCACACTTAATGCTCATATTTTAATGCTCTTAATCATAAGATAAGCGTGTTTCTCTTTTCATCTTGTTGTCAAGTTGTTCTTGCCCTTGCACTTTATTTCTTTACTATGCAAGCTATCTAATTGTGCATCTAAGTGGCTTGCTCTCACATAGCATATATGTGTTAATGCCTTTCATTTCATAATCTTAATCAACCCACTTTAAGGCTGAAGTGATTTTCGGCCAAGTCACTAATTCAAATTTTAAAAGTGTCATAAAACTCTTAAAACACTCCCAAAAGTCTACCTAATTCATATAATAACTTAATAGACTATTTAGGGTACCTTAGACCACCATCTTCACCATCTAAAACGGGGTTTGAGGGGCAACGGAAGGTGTAGGCCGAGGACGGTCTCACAACGCACAGGATGTGTCCTTTCTGTAAGAACTCAATCTTTCGGGCTGACTTGTGAAGCTAGGATGGCAACACTTATTGAGCATCCAACATTTATTTGGCAATAGGGGGAGGAGGCTTTGGTGAAAGCTTAATAAAACTTAATAATCTTAAGAAAGCTTAATAACTCAACCTTGGACTTAAGCCTCTAAAACTTTCGTGGGTTTAACAATTAAGAGTGGTTGTCTTTCATCATAATACTTGTGCTTAAAACTCATAACTCTTATTTCTTGATGTATTGGTGATGAGGATCATGATATTGATATTGTAAATGTTATGTGATGCTTTGATCTCCTTGTATTTTGCACACATAATAAGTAAAGTGGTTAGCTTGTTTGTTGTATTCTAGCATCTTCTAATTGTAAATCTTGTATCTAGTATTTATTTGATTAAGTTATTCTTTTGTAAGTAATATTGTAATCATTCTTGTAAAGAAACCCCCTTTAACTTTAGTTGACCCGTTGCCCAATCTTAGGCACTAGTCTTAGTTGCCCTAGGAAAAGGTCTTGCTTAACATACTAACCCTTGCATCTTTCATTGCTGCTTGTGCATCTTAGGATTAAAATTCCCCAAGCCTTCACAAATTAAAACTAACTCCTAGAACTTAACTCCAAAACTAATCTAGAAACTAGGGACTACCCCCCTTGGCTTCCCTAGGAGTGAGCCTAGACGAAAGAGGTTCCGGTCAAAGTGATAGCGTGGGCTGTGAACCTAGGCATTGTGCCTCCAAGGACACACTAAGTGAGCCAGACTTAGCTCACGTTTGCAAGTGTGTATAAGGACGACAACACCCCCTGGCTTTTGTCAATATTTCACAAGACTGGTTGATTCTCCAAATCTCCCTGGCTAGCCTCAGGGTGGCCCATATGGCCTCTCATTGGAGAATGACTGTCGATGTTGCCAAATTTAACACTCAGTTCTGCAGAGGCAGAGTATGTGACAACATGGTCAGTTTGTGGCGAACCAGTGTGGCTTCGGAAGTTGATTGCAAAATTGTTTGATCTCGAGTTGGAGGAGACTTGTATCTTTTATGACAACCAGAGTTGCATAAAGTTGTCAGAGAACCCAGTGTGTCATGACAGATCCAAGCATGTCGAGATCAAGTACCACTATATCCGAGAGATGGTACACAAGGGAGCAGTGAAGCTCCAATATGTTCCTACCGATGAGTAGGTAGCAGACGTGTTGAAAGTGAAGTTTGAGTACTTTAGAGACAAGCTTGGTGTGGTCTAGAATGATCTTTCCTCGTGAGGAGTGATCTGTTCCCTAATAGCGGGGAGTGATCTGTTCCCTAATAGCGGGAAGTGATGTGTTCCCAAGTAGCAGGAAGTGATATGTTCCCCAGTAGCGAGAAGTGATGAGATCCCCAGTAGTGGGAGCCACCCCAATGCAGGCTGGTATGCTACCTCAGTGCAGGTTGGTACTCCAACGCAGGCTGGTATGCTACCCCAACGCAGGTTGGTACTCTAACGCAGGCTAGTATGCTACCCCAACGCAGGTTGGTACTCCAACACAGGTTGGTATGCTACCCCAACGTAGGTTGGTAATCCAACGCAGGCTGATATGCTACTCCAATGTAGGTTGGTATGCTACCCCAACGCAGGCTGGTATGTTAACACCAACGCACGCTGGTATGCTACTTCAACGCAGGCTGGTACACTACTCCAGTAAAAGTGCAAAACTTCCTATGATATATAGATCCGTGATTGACAACAAGACAATGACCAGGTGTATAGAAACGCAGAAGCAGTGATGATGATCGTGACGAGAAAAATACCTTCCTTGCTAAGAGGGAGTGTTGAAGTTTGAGTAGCTTCGGAAGATATCCTTATTGTATTTGATCAAGACAAAACCCTAAAGAATATTATTATATTATATTTGTTAAGATGGCCCTATTGTGCCTTTGTAAAAGTCGTCCCTATTGTGCCTTGACAAGTAAAATGTAAAATAAAAGGATAAAGTGACAGGTCGGCCTAGACCTAATTTTAGGCTGGGCAAACTACTATTCATAAGGGAGGCTAGTGCATCATTTGAACACACAACACACAAGCTCTGAAGAGAAAGTGCAAAAGTCTTAGAGGAAGATACTACTGCAGCTAGAAGGTGACGTCGTGGAGAATTTTGGTCTACTTCTCGGGTATATCTTGGTTATGTGGTGCGCTACTCTTCCCTAGTCAAGGGTTTTGAGAAGGTTCTTCTGCTTTGTTAGTTCTTTCTTGGAGAGAGGCATTGCTCTTGGTTGTTGAATCTATATTGAGGAAGTTTGTTGGGTTTTTCCCCTAGAGGGTTTTCCCAGGGTAAATCTTGTGTATGCTGTGGATGTTATTCTTTCAATGATCCTTTGTATGCAGTTATTGTGCACATTGTTAAAAGTAAAAGAACACTATTCAAATTAACTGCTTAAGACGAAAATTCAACAAGTCCACATGATAAATGCAATGGGAGTTGTTCTACTGTTGTGGACTCTAGCTATTCCACACTGCTGGTTTTCAGATTGTTTACTTAACTCATTCATTCCATGCCTTTAGAAGCAGCTTTCCTGTTCCACTAGTTGGGAGTCATGGCTAGCATCCCTATAGGGGACCCTTGCTTATGGATGGACTTCTTCAATGTAAGCATTGAGGGAAAAGCATTGCAAAGTGGGGTGGTATGTTATGATCCTCTCTAGTAATGTTATATACCTCTATGACTATATCTAATTAAGTTGATAGCTAGGTATAAGGTGGCTAAATAATGTATTATGGCCAGGTCATTTAATAAGGGCCATTAGTGGTTATGACTAGGGTCAAGGTGTAAGTCTATAAATAAGGAGGGAAGTTCATAGTGGAGGCATTGGGTATTGTATCTTGTGTCTTTGGCACTATTTAGAGGTTGTCCCCTCGAAAGGGTTAGGATAGTTCTCCCTCTCCAGTAGGGTGGATGATAGAGTTCTTTTGTCATCACATTGTGTTTCATGATGTTCTTGTTACTATTATGTACTGAGGATCTTAATGATCTTTTTCTGGGGTTTTCCCATTTCTGGTGTTTCACAAGTTTGACTGTCCTTGTTGGAACATAGCTGTACCCATTTTAGGAAACTTGTTTTCTACCGTTTTCAGTTTCTCATTTTCAATACTTGGGGATGCATAGATATATATTTTCTAATCCATTTATTTTGTCATGAATACAAGGGGCCATCTAGATTACCTTGGATTCTGGATCCATTCCCCATTGGGTAACACAACTCCCAAGGTCCCGAGGCATGCAAATAGCTAGTCTATAGCTCCCTCCCTTTATCGTTGGAGTTAAAAATTCACAGCTGGGCCAGATAGATGTAGTTGAAGGGTGACTGTAGCTTAAACCCAACATTTAAATTCTCTCAACCAGAAAAGGCCAAGGTCAGTGATCATAATGGAATTACTTAAAGTATGTTATAATCCTCTCTAGTAATTCTGTTTGCATCATTCTAATATTGAGCATGTGATGCATAGGCTCTGGTTCCTGGGTTTTGTTTTTAAGCAGGGGACAGTCGTTGATATGAGAGATCTGTCATGTCATTTGAAGCAGGCATTCGGAATGTTGAGAATCGAGATAGACCATTTTCTGTGTCTTGAAATCAGATCCACATTGGATTAGAATTTCCTCTCTGAGCTCTTTTGATAAATCAAATTTCATGCAAGCCCTGACCCATGGTCTTGAGCAATTTGCTGAGTTTGCAGTCAATTGTAAAAAACTTTACAAGTACATTGACATCTTTGGTAATTCTACCCAGACAGGACATTGACACTCTACAATCTACTGAAAAGTCAAGTTCTCAGCTCTGGCCACAAGACAGCATGTGCTCGAATGACGAAGCAATTTCAGAAGTAAAGGATAAAAAACCTTTAGATAGTTTTCTGGAGGTTTTAACCTGCTTGCCATAAACCTCCCAACTCACATACACTCATTGTCTCAGAACTGCTATGGGGGGAAGCTCACCAAAACAATATGCAATTAAAGGATGAATTTCTGATACCATGCATCACTTGCTCAATAGTAGAGTGATCCAAACAGAATTACATTCAAGAGGCTTACCTTGTTGTAAACTTCGGGCACAAAATTTTGGGCTCTCTTCCTTGGCAGTGATATCTTGATTGACCAGTTCTACTTCCAGGACAGGAGTATTATCACATGCAGTATGATTCTCCTTCATTCCTGAAGTTTAATGAGCTCTATGAGCCACAAGGACATGGGTCTCCACGTGGCAGTCAGTACAGAGTAGATGAAGAGTACACGCAGATCATGCACAATAATTGCAGATTGATCTAACCGTAATCCTATTGAATCCCAGGACCCTTCTTACCCTTCAACAATTTAATTACTGTTTCTCACCTTGACTAAGTCGTTTTTAATACTACTGGTTTTAATTTGTGACTCATGAGGCTTCGATATTTATCTTGGAGTATTGTGTGATGTTAATCAGCTGTGATTAAATGGTCAACACTGTGAGGTTTGTAAGGGTTTTCTTCTGCCTCTAGTGTGTAAATTTTAAGGTTCAATATGATGCTTTTGGTTTCAGTAAACTATTTGTCACAGTTTAATGCTCATAGATGAATGCTGTTCATAAACTGAAATTTATAACCAGAAACACATTGAACTTTTACTTGCACAGTGGAAACAAGAAAACCATTTAATGACAGATATTTTTGGGCAATGCCCCTGGAAAAATCCCGAAGGGAAAACCAGTAGAGAGATGAGTTTTATTAGGGCTTCGGAGAAAACATTTCTGGAAATTACAGCAAGAGAAATAGGAACAAGTGCACCTCGATATTTGTGCCAAACTCAGAAATTTATTGCTGCCTCGATTTCTGTGCCTCTCACATGTGGCTGTATGGCCTGCTCCCCAAAATCTGTGCACTGGAATATTTTCTGTATGGCTGCCTGCAATAAATGCTGTATGACTGCCTTGATTTCTGTGCCAAATTAATGCTGTATGGCTGACTTAAAATCTGTGCACTGTACTAGCAATAAATGCTGTACAGTCTGCCTCGATTTCTGTGCACAGCTGCCTCAAATTCTGTGCCAACACTTCTCACACTGTCTGACTTGCTGCATTAATTGCTGTCCTTCCTCGGGATTCGTGCCCTCTTTCTCCTTGGAAATCGTGCCCTAGTTTGTGGAATATTTTCTCTTTTCTTTCTTCTGTCCCACTTACGCCTTTCTCTCCTCATTAAATGAATAATGAAAAATTGTGTCTTTTCCTTTTTATCTTTTCATGAGGGAGTCAGGAAGTTATTTTAGATCTGATGGCTGAGATTAAATCTTAGCCCTCTCAATATCTACGGTTGTGTTTTAATCTCTCATTAACACAACTTAAAATCATTTTATCCCTCGTAAATTAAAAAGTCACTTAAACTTTATAAAATAAAGTTGATGTCTAGGGACCACTTTATGTCCCCCACATGCTATAAGACACCAAGCACATGGAGAAAACCATCCGAGCTACAAACCTCAACATAGTGAACATTTTATTCTGGTAGATGGCTACTTTTCTGTATGATAACTTTCAGTAATTTACTAGGGATTAACCCTGGATCTAACCCTTGTGATAAGCAAATCCTTCTGAGTTTCTCTTGTTTTGTTTTGTTTTTCCAGATAACTGATGCCCCTGATGATTATATAGATTTTATACAAAAGTATTACGTTTTTTATTGTAATTGAATATTTCTGTACAGATGACTGTGCGGGATGCTCTTAACTCAGCTATTGATGAAGAAATGTCTGCAGATCCAAAGGTCTTTTTAATGGGAGAAGAGGTTTGTGCTGCTCTTATGTGATTTGGAATTTTATACGTAAGTCTTGGGCGCTAGGATTTGTGTAGAATTTTTTGCATCTTCTTTTCTGTATGTTCATACTGATGTTGGTCAGTGTATCTCTATCAGGTTGGTGAATACCAAGGAGCATATAAGGTAATTGATTTTTGGAGTATGGATCAGATAGACTTTAAAGTCTAGAAATGGTTAAAAGCCTGTCTGGCATGGCTACAACCCGTTTAAATTATGAGAATTTCACTCTATTTTTTTTAACAATATCTGGATTTCCCTTCAGATATCAAAAGGCCTTTTGCAAAAGTTTGGACCTGACAGGGTACTAGACACCCCAATCACTGAGGTATGTGAAGTTGAAGCCAAATGTGCCCAATCTAAAAGTTGACAAAAGCCTTTTGTGTGTTTATACTTTATGATTCATATATCTCGGCAAATTTATGTTTGTATCTATGCTGCTATGGCAGGCGGGTTTCACTGGAATTGGTGTGGGCGCAGCATATTATGGGTTACGACCAATTGTGGAGTTCATGACCTTCAATTTTGCCATGCAGGTTACTATTTTTTGATCCTATTTCTTTTTTAATTTTATGTTGGTTTCCGTTGCTCTTGAATCTCGACTCTCACATTACTTTTTAATTCCAGTTTTATTTGGTTTGATCTCCTTTATTATGTTGGAATCTTGCAAGTTCTTAGATAAGATAATATACGATTAGATAAGATAATTTTATTAATGTCCATCGAATGACCACAAAAGTAGGTCAATGGGACTGAAGATTACAACAAGTATGGGTACAATGTGGGAGTGCCAAAACATCTCCTAGAAAATGCTGAGAATATCATGAAGAAAGAAACCCTAGGTCTAGTTACAACCAAGGAATGAAAAGTATATAGTTGTATCATATGTGCAGTACTTGCAGCTTCGGCCCAAAGAGACAACCAAAGATTTTGATCATACATCATAGCTTTGGCTGCCTCACAAATTGTCCTGTTCTTTCTTTCTGCAACCCCATTCTGTTGGGGATTGTAAGGCACAGTCAGTTCCCTCTTAATCCCAGAAGCGCGACAGAGATCATCATACTTGTGGGAGTCAAACTCTTTTCCATTGTCTGTTCTGAAAACATGGATATGTCTGATTCTCAACAAGATTCTTAAAATCCTGAAAATTACTGAAAGATTCATCTTTAATTTTCAGAAAATAAATCCAGGTTTTACAGGAACAATCATCAATAGAAATGATATAATAAAGACAACCATTCATGGACGAAGCAATCATAGGCCCACAAAGATCAAAATGAATAAGATCTAAGATACCGTTAGTTTTTCTATTACTGTGAGGGTAAGCTTTCTTTGTATTTTTACCAAGAGCACAACCTCTACAAATACTATCATGCTCAAAAGAAAAAACTGGCATACTTGTTACCATCTTTTGCAAACATGGGAGAGCATTATAGTTGAGATGTCCAAACCTTTCGTGTCATAGTTCGCAGGGGTTGATCATCTCATGAGCTAATGCCTGAATAACTTGACCAGTGACTTTGTAAAGTTCACCTTCTTGAGCTTTGATTGTCATGGTTGAGCTCATACTTTCATTTGAGGGCCACATTAGAGCTTTATAGTTGAGATGTCCAAACCTTTCGTGTCATAGTTCGCAGGGGTTGATCATCTCATGAGCTAATGCCTGAATAACTTGACCAATGACTTTGTAAAGTTCACCTTCTTGAGCTTTGATTGTCATGGTTGAGCTCATACTTTCATTTGAGGGCCACATTAGAGCCTTTCCTTTGGAGAAGGCTACTGTGTACTCTTTACTTTATAGAACTGCAACTGAGATAAGATTTTTCTTTAATCCAAGAACATAAAGAATTTCTTCAATATGAAATACATCACCTGATTAAAGCTGAAAAGATGTTGATCCAATTCCTTTGATGGCATAAGTGCCATCATCACCCAATTCTACCTTCACATTGAACTTATTATCTCAGTAGTTCACAAGGCTTTGTTTGAAGCCTGTCATGTGCTTGGAGGCCCCGCTGTCCACTAACCAAATTTCTGTTGATTTGGTGACAACACCGGAGAGAGCTGAAACAAGATAACTTTCTTTGTGCTGTTCTTGTTTTTTGGTAACAACTCTGGTTCTCTTTCTTTGAGGTTCTTCTTCTTCAGTTGCAACTGAAGCATGGAACCTGCCTTTCCTTTTCTACTGTGAAGGAGGGTTCCTGTAGTCTTTTGCATAATGACCTAGCTTGTTACAGTTAAAGCATCTTACTTTAGATAAATGAGAGTGAGGATGAGAGTGCTTACCTTGAGGTTTCTTACCTTTGCCTTTATGCTGAAGAAACCTCTTCCATTTCTTGGCTTTGGCTGAAAGAGCATGGTCTTTCACCTTTGAGGGTTCATTTATGCTTTTAAGTCTACCCTCTTCTTCCAGGCAATCATGCCATAATCTCTCGAAGTTGGGTTGAACTTCTCTTCCATTTACTGATGAGAGAAATGTCTCCCATGATTCTGGAAGACCATCTACTGCTGTTTGTACAAGGTTATCATCATCTACTGCATCTCCAATTGCTGCAAGCTAATCTCTTGTTTGGGCAATTTTGGAAAAGAAAATAGAGATGGTTTCATCTTTTCCCATTTTCAATGTGCGTAGTTGTTTTTTCAAGGTCATTTTCTAAGTTGGGGCCTTTTTTTCATACAAATTTGCTAGGGCATCAAAGCATTCCTTAACTATCCTTAGTTGAGCAATAAGAGGCATCATGCTGTCTTTAATTGAGTAAAAAATGAACCTCTTGGCTTTGGCCTGCCTCTTCTGCTCTTCCTGCATTCGATGTAGGTTCTTCCATCACCCTGGTAACCAACTCATCCAAGTCACTTTCTTCTAGGATATTAAAGACCCTAGCCTTCCAGGCATTGAAGTTTGAAGCCCCTTCAAACCAATCTTCTGCTTTGACTGAAGATGAAGCCATATTGAAAACTGTTTACATAAGAGATTTGATGCAACACAAACTCACTGCTGATTTGATAAAAACAAACCCTTAAGTGGATCTACGTAGGCTCAAAAGTCTGCCACAAATGAGCTCTTTTCACACCCTAAGCTCTAATACCATGTTAGAATTTAAGGGAAAAATATAAACTATCTAGGAACATAAATAATTTTAAATTTATTTGCTACTGTAGTTATGGATCAACAACACATCTAATAACATAATCATAACATAGATCTGAGTATTACCTTAGCTAAACAAAGAACAAATTTACCTGATGTGCTGTCGTTATCCTCTTTGATGTATGCTCAGATAAAGATTTTAAGGGATCATGGATCAAACCCTTAGGGTAGATCTCATCATGATCATTAGGACAAATGCCAAGAAGAACTTTTAGATAGTAGACTAGAAAAACTGACCAGCTGGCCGAGAATCAAGAGGCCATGTCACTGTCAAGTAATAGGTCTAGGGACAGAACACTGCTGTCCACCCTAGTGATTGAAACGAGGTCTCAAACAACCCGAATAACTTCAGTCCAAAAAAATACAAAAACTGCTACAGCAATAGACAGAAGTACTAACAGTTCTAGGGTTGCCCTATTAAACCCTGTTCAGGATGTTAAGGCTTCAAGTAGATGAGATGAGGTAGCATACACGGAGCTGCACCAACAAAGAGTACGACACCATCAACATACACATGACATCAAGAGGTGACACCAACAAACAATAGGACAACATGGGGTGACACCAACAAACAATAGGACAACAAGGGGTGACACCAAGAAACCTTCAAACAACAACAGAAAATGAGACCGGTGGCAAGCTGAAAAAGACCCTTAGGGACAGTGGCAGCAGGAGGTTGGAGAGGGTAAGCCCACGATGGCTTAACACACCAAGAAGACCTGTCCTAGATGTTGGTGAATGAAACTATGTGAGACATTCTCCAGCTTACAAACCTGTGAGGTGTGGATCATTGCAACTATGTAAGTCTTTCTCTCAGCTTACAAACTTGAGAGAAAGCCCCTAAGAAGGGTACATGGTTCCTGCCTGAGACAGAGCTAGGAATGTAGAGATGACCTCCTCCATTCAGAGAGTTGAGAAGAACTCTAGATGATTATCCAGTGGGAAAAGCGATCTGTTGAGTTGGACGTGCCTATGGCTGAGCACAAGGTGAACGTGTGAAATCCCAAAGTGCTGGGTGCATCGTCATGTGAACAGAAATGAAGATGATGTATTAGCCTCCTCTGAGCAAACATAGTTGACGAGAAGACTCCAGATGATTCTCATGTATGAGGCAGTGGGGAAGAAGATCTGTAGAGTGGACGTGCTTGTGGACGAGCACAGGTGAACGTGTGAAGATCTAGTTCTTCTGTGTAATGCAGTGAACCAGAGCTTTGACATCCCTATGGATGTGCCCCTAGTGGATGAGCACTAGTGGGTGTATCGGATCCTTTGCTATATATTGTTCAAGAGTCAGACCTACCTGTAACCCTAATTGTTATGTAAAGGGTACAGGTCGGCCCCACCTTAATGTGATTAATAATAAATGTAAAATATAATTAATCTGGTCAATATTAATTATAATAATAATAATAATATTATGAGCTAGTGAGGTCGGCCCTGTTGTGCCAATAGACACTTATGTTGACAGGTTTAGGTTAGTATAAGTAAAGGTAAAATCCCCATTGTGGAAACATGTCTTTCATGTGAGTTTGGAAATTTCAGCAAGTACATTTACTTGGGAGAAGTGCGCACCTCTCTTGGGCGCTAGTCTTCTAGGGTTTAAGCACCCTCTTGTGTGTTAGGTCTTTCTTGGTGGTGAAGGTCTTTCTCTTGAAGAAGATAGCAAAGGATTTGGTTGGGTTTTCTTCCCTTGTTGAGAAGGGTTTCCCAGGATACTTCTTGTGTTCTTGTGCATGGTGTTTCTTCTTGTGATCTTGGTTGCTGCAACATTATTGTTTATGGTTAATTGAACTTCTAAAATG
>SNQJ01S0045581.1:61802-72688 GCA_010110895.2 Picea sitchensis
GGAATATATATATATATATTCTTTTGCCAATTGAAGTATCGCATTGGTAGACAGTGGACTTCTATTTCTTGTGTGTGTGGGTGTGTATGTGTGTGGGTGTGTATATTCTTTTGTCAATGTTATGAACATAAAAATACATAAAAATAGGTAATAATTAATAATATAAATAACTAATGATTAATAATTAATTATGAAGAGACATGACATATGAAAGGTCATGTCTCTTATGAAAGGGCACCCAATTGTGGGTATATATATACAAGCCCTCATCCTTGTTGTAATATCATCTTATTCATATTATTATACATTTATTATTAAATATATTTACTATCCTTATTGCACATTGGATATTTACATAGTGAACCAACTTGGTTCACCACAGTGGTATCAAAGCTTTGTTTTTCTGATCCTGGCCATTGGCTAATTTGGCTTTTGGCCAACCTCCAATTCTTAGAGTTTCGCTGATCTGGTCTTTGACCACAATCGGGCTTTTGGCCATTAAAAGTTCAAATTCCGTCAAGAGTGCAAAATTTCCTGAAAAAAAAGAAAGAATTACTTTGCTGAAAATTTACAAAAAAAAGCGCAAAAAAAAAGAAAAAAGAGAAAAAAAGAAAAAAAATATATGTATATAGGTCCGCTGCAAATTTAAAGGAAAAAAAGACAAAGTAATCCTGTTGAGATCTGCGGTAACAGCTGCCTAAGAATTACAGTTGTAAGTCTCTAAAAAGGATTGTGAATCTAGGAGGAGACGCTGCCATTATAACTTCTGAAAATAGCCAAATCGAAGATGTCATTAAAAAACACTGCATATGCCCTTAATCTATTGTGGATCGAGAAGAGTTGTGACTGTGCGGATTAGGTTGCCAATTGAACGCCACCACTCGTGCAACAATCTTACAAAGGTTTTATTACATTCCAATGATCGTGCTAATATCGAGGGATTACACAATCAATGTCACCACACATGCAGACTATATGAGATATTAAGCGACATGTAATACCAGGTTCACTATAACTTTGCGAAAGTGAGTTGGTCAGACTGTTGGCAATTGAGATTATTATGAGCCGTGGTCAATAGTTGATGTGTAAGAATTAAAACGTTAAGGGTTAACATATCATACATCGCGACCCATATTGTTGACATCTAATACATCAAGGTATAATTTAATTAAAAATAAAAATTATAAATAATCGTGAGTTGAGTACGGGACTCAAAGAGATTAAGTTGAAAGTTACAATATTATTTGACAAAGGAAGCTAGTATATCGAAAGGTATAGCAACAAATATTATATTGGATATTAAAGGTTTCATAAAACTTTGAGAATATATTATATTAAAGGTTTCATAAAAATGAATATATTGTATTCTAAAAGTCAGGAAAAAGGTAACAAGTGAATATATTATTATATTACATTAAAATTAAGGAAATATATATATACATCAAGAAAAAGGAACGTTATAAAAAGGAAATTATTTATCATAAAAATAATCATAAGACCATATTCAAGATTATAAAAAGTACACTTATGAAAATGGAAGGAGGAAGGTTTTTTTATGAAGGTTGTCCAATTGTATGTTATGGTTTTTCGACATTAAAGGGCAGTATTCAAGGAAGAGAAGTTAACCTCCTTATCAACTTATACTATAATAAAAATTACATTAATATTGATTTGGCAAATCAATTATTATTTCTAGAGTTGAATATAATTGAAAATAAAGACATTTTTCAAATTAAGGAGTTACAAGTTAAAATTGATGAATATGAATATACATCTCAATTCTATGTCACAATGTATAGAGAAGAAATCGACATCATTATCGGGCTACCCTGGTTTAAACGTCTAGGTACCTTCATCTTAAACATGGAAAAACAGTTTGTGACATTCCCCTACAAGGACATTACCAGACACTACATCGGAGCCAAATTCGGTAACACTAGACGATATCTTAGAAGTAATACTTCAAGAAAATCAAAAAGCAATACAAAAAGAATTTGAGAAAGTTATTAAGGATAAAAACGAAGAAATTTCTCGTTTAAGGGAACACAGTAAAAAACTACTTAATCAAATCAAGAAGGCTAAGTTTACTAGGCAATATGGAAAAACATTAGAACAAGAAAAGGAGGATCTCGAAAAAGAATTCAAGAAGAACCTCTCAGAGAAAGAAGAAGAAAATTCTCGTTTGAAGAACCTTAATCGAGAGCTACTAGAACAAATCAAAAAGTTGAAAGAAGAGAAAATTGAAAATCCAGACATTAAAGATATCGCCAAATCACGTAATAAAGAAAGTACTGCTCAAAAAACTACAAAATCAACAACGTTAGATGTTGGGACACAAACGATGGAACCTCCAAGTATACTCATGTAATGTCCCCAATTTGGGACATCAGGGTATTACAGAGTGTTATGATGACCAGAGTAGCTAGATGGAGATTATAGTGAGTACATGAGTTATTGAGGGGTATTTTGGGGTTCGTCTTGCATCGCTCATCTTATTTCATCATTATGATCCATTCCGCACAACTTGGCTTTGGTTTCGTTGCATTCCGACAATTTCCATGATTTTGAGTTATTTTGGGCTATAGGTTAATTAAATGCACTAAGGAGGTCATATTGGGCACAATACTTGGAGGAACCTCTTAGTGTAATAGCTCATTGGAATCGAGAGGAACCACACTATAGGATAGAATGATGAAAAGTGACTTTCAGTGGCTAGGGAAGCCACAAGGAGAGATAAGGTGCTTTTCAGAAGTAAAATAGTTAATTAATTAATTAAAGTGATTTAATTAATTAATTAAAGTGATTTAATTAATTAATTAATAATTAATAAAACAAAAGTCACTTTGGAGGAACAAGGTGAGCATGAAGGATAAAAGAGAGGCAAGGGCCTCTATTCTCTCATTCATGTTGATTATCAGTTTTGATATCTGGCTTCTAGCTAGTGAGCCCATGCCTTGGGGGTTTTGAGGGTTTTGACTTAACAAACCTTAGAGGACAATTCGGTGGTGAAAAATTCCACCTATTTTGTTCCAAGCTTGGTCTCGGGGATGCAATACTCCACCCACACCATTCTACTTCAGATCTACTCAGTTGCAGGAGAGTTCTACACCAGCCATAGGTACATGAAGAGAGGGGGCGCACCATTGAGGGTTTCCAGCAAAGGGGGGCGCACCATTCATTGAGGGAAGTTCGATCTAAGAGATTGGAAGGGCTTCGGGAGATTCTAGCACCTGGGTTTTCATTGTAGGGTCTTGGTCACCAATTCTAGTTCATTCCAGAGGAGTTTTATGTGCCATTTGATTTACTAGAGCATTGGATGAATTGGAGGAGAGTAACGCACTTCAGAAAGTGGTTTCACTCATTTGATAGCTCAGATCTTCTCTATTTCGCTTGGGACTTCACCAGTGAGGTAACCGTGCCCCGATCTATCATTTTAGTGGTTTTGTGGAGCATTTGGAGGTCTCTAGGAGAGAGGCCGAATTATCTAGGGTTTCAGTCATCCAGGGGGGCGCATCATTCCTTGGAGTGAGGTTGATCCAAGAGTTTGATAGGGCTTTTGGAGATTTGAGCAATTGGGTTTTCCTTGCAGTATCCCGATCTATCATTTTAGTGGTTTGGGGAGTATTTGGAGGCCTCTAGGAGAGAGGCTGAATTATTGGTCTTCATTCATCCAGGAGGGCGCAAGCCAGACTAGGGTTTTGTGCATTTGGTGGGTTAGAACTTCATCTTTCATCCTGAGACTTCACCAGGGGTTCGACATTGACCCGATCTACATTTTGGCATGAGGATTTGGGGGTCTTGAGCAGCCATGCCAAATTATGGAGGGTATTCAGTTTTCCAGCAGAGCATAGCATCATCCAGCTTGGGGGTTTGGCACTGTAGAGGGCCGAGATGTCATCCAGATATTCATGTATGGTCGTCAGTTGAACTTTGGAGGCTTGCATCTTCTCTCTTGATCTTGATTGAGGGCCATCCTCATTTTGTTATGTTCTCTTATGCTATATTGTACTAGATCTGCAGATCTATTGTATCAATTCTTCTACTATTATGAATAAAGATCAGATCTAAGGTATTTTGAGTTATCTCTTGTATTGTTGACATTGCCTCGGGTTGAGGTATGTTCCATTGCTGTATCTTCTTGATTATTGCTGCAAACACACATTAAAATCATCAATATAACCCTAGCGCAACCTAAAGGACCATAATAAGCAAAGTGTTTGACGAAATGCCACAACCAGAAACAATTTAAAATTCATGCAAAACGTGATGTTTGTGGCATCTTGGCTTGGGAACATTACAACTCACTAATCAAAATCCTGCCATTAATAAGGCAACATCTATGCGTGAAGAAAATCATGTATCGAAGTTAAAAAAATAAAATGCTACAAGTATGATAAGATAAAGTAATGTTATAAGAAATCCCTATCGACATCCAAATCATAAGAGCAAATATATTAACCAGTTAGAATATCAATATTATTCAAGACGAGAACCCTATAAACACCCAGTTTCGCAGAAGATCGAATTAGGGTGGGTAGACTCTTTTACAATTTGACAGTTCTACTCAGCGATTAGAAGATTCCATCAACTCAGGTCCTCAACAATCACTAGTTCAAGAATGAAGAATCATGACACAATATCACAAGCTAGAGCAAGAGACAAGTCTTCCATAAGTATGCTTTGGGGACAAAGTATTTTTAAGGGGAAGGCAATGTTATGAATATAAAAATACATATAAATAGGTAATGATTAATAATATAAATAACTAATGATTAATAATTATTATGAAGAGACATGACATATGAAAGGTCATGTCTCTTATGAAAGGGCACCCCTGTGTGGGTATATATATTCAAGCCCTCATCCTTGTTGTAATATCATCTTATTCATATTCTTATACATTTATTATTAAATATATTTACTATCTATAAATGGATTATTGCGTATTGTCCTATTTATACTGGATATTTACATAGTGAACCAGCTTGGTTCACCACAGTCAATTGAAGTATCGCATTTTGAGATAGTGGACTTCTGTTTCTTGTATAATGTTTGTTTGTCTCTTAGTGTCTGGGCCCTTCAATGAGCCTTGAAGAGCCCGTGGCTTGATGTTGGGATTTTCTGGTTCTCAGTCTAATGATCACATCATATAGATTCATTTTTATTTTAAATGATGGATCTCTTCCATATTTCTGACAAGAGGATTTTCTTGTTGTCAGGCTATTGATCAAATAATAAATTCTGCAGCCAAGACAAATTATATGTCTGCAGGTCAAATTTCTGTTCCCATCGTTTTTAGAGGACCAAATGGAGCTGCTGCTGGTGTTGGTGCTCAGCACTCACATGTATGTTATATGTCTCTACAACATTTGTTGTTATTTTCTATATCAGTTTCTATTCTCTGTATAGTTCGCAATTTTATACCTTTGGCTTTTTATCCCCTCTGAAGATCTGGAGGAGATGGTTATTCTATTGCTGTGATTTTTGTTTGCAGTGTTATGCTGCATGGTATGGTTCTTGTCCAGGGCTGAAAGTTTTGACCCCCTATTCTGCGGAAGATTCTCGTGGATTGCTGAAAGCTGCCATCCGTGATCCAGATCCTGTCATTTTTCTTGAAAATGAATTGCTGTAAGCATAAGAAGCATGCTTTCATTGATGCATATTTTCTTATTTTTCTCTTCGTTTGACTATATAACTATTTCAAGTGAAGTATCTTGGAACAAAAACTGTTTAAATTTAATGTTTAAACTATGCATTTCTATGGTAATCAGGATTCAGAACTAAATGATGTCATGCATTTCAATGATGAAGTTGTTTTTCATGGTTTGTCCTGTGCCATGTTAGGTATGGGGAGTCTTTTCCGGTCTCAGCAGAGTGTCTTGATCCTAGCTTCTGTCTCCCCATTGGGAAAGCAAAGGTAAAATTGTTTTATGGTGTATGGAAACAATCTCTATTCAACTGCCCTGTGTTGATTTTCTGTCTGGATATTATTCCATGTAGATTGAGCGAGAAGGAAAAGATGTAACGATCACTGCCTTTTCTAAAATGGTTGGTTATGCATTACAGGTGAGCACTTTTTCTATTCATTTTTATTCACAAAGGCCTTGGCACTGTATTATTAATCAACTTGTTGTGACTATAATACCTTCGTATTTTACACTCCACGTATGTAGTAGTTTAGTTCCTGTACATGTATCGTTGAGTATATATCTGGTTTCAAAGATGTTATATCCATGGGCTCAAAGCACCAAGGCAGAAGTGTCCCAGTTCCACACTATTGTATCAGGGTGTTCCCTTGATATTGTGCAATTTTTTTGAGCAAAAACTGGTATTTCTACATGTAGGTTTTCGTATATCTATTGCATTCTTGTAGAAGATTAGATGGTTTATTTATGTTGGAAGGTGATTTTATGCGTTGTCATTGGTTCAAAGTTCAAACGATGTTTGTAGACAAATGAGAAGCTTAACAGCTTGACTACATCATAGTTGCAAACATGTTGATTGGTGATGTTTCAAGCAGTAAAAACATGCGAGAAATTTATTTTTGAATACCATAGAAAAGTTAACCAGACCAGAGTCGAGACTAAAACAAAATCCTGGTTGGCTTCATAAGAAAATACCAACGATGGATTCCGATCTTGACTTATTGATTCGCCTGCAAATGCTTTTTACATTATCACCTAAAATATTTACAATGGTTACCAAAAATGCATGTTTACGAGTCGAATCGAAGCTGTAGTTATTCAAGTTATTCATTAATTCAGCAGTTGGGGATAGTTAAAAATTGGATTCATTTTTCTGAAAATTGTTAAACATGCAAACTTACATGCATATATTTTGACATTCAAAATAGACAAACAAACTTGTAAGCATAGATTAAAAGCATCCAAGTACGAAGTCATAACAAAGAAGTTTGACTGTACATCAAACCTGAACTTGGATCACTATCACGAGTCCACCTACCAGTAATAATATGATTGTCAGTGAGCACTGGTCATATATTTGTTGCCATATATTGGCCCAAGGAAGAAACATGTTATATTATTGCAGTAATTGATGCAGAATAGAGTGGTTACTTATGCAAGACAAGTGGGCTGTAAATAATGCTGATCTGCCGTAGTCTTCCAGAATCTGGGTTTAGACTCTAGAATCACATATAGCCTGGGAATTCTCACCAGAACTTCATTCAGAGCCATTCCTGGGGTGTTCCTGGAGACATGCACATATTTAGATGCATCTATCCTGGGTTAGGGCACAATTTCTAAGAATCAGATAATGCTGATATCATAATGGAGATAAGAAATTTAAAATACATTGAGCATATTACAAAACAATTGGACAGCAAAAATACTGTCACCAAAGAACTTGGATAAGAGGTCAAACACAGGCCCCTAATTGAAAGCCAATAACCTAGATCTGCAACAGATCCCCTTGAAGCACAAAATCAGGGAGAACCACAATAACATAGCCAAATCCCCTTCCAACAAAAACAGGTAGAAACATAGAACCAAATTAAAAGAGATCGTCGCTTTACAACCTCTCCGGCAACATGCAAGAGAGCAGCATGTGCCTAGCTGAAGAAACCGAAAGTCATCCTCCACAAAGTGCTGTTGAGGTGTGTGGGGAAACTCACACCCCTAAGGCCTCATTTAAGCTAACCAAGCAAACTATAGGTTACACTGAAACGCATATCAGGCTGCTGAAAACCTGTCATCTCTTGAAAATGGCTGCAGGGAAAAACACAGCCAGTTAACTTCAACTGCAGCAGAAAAACCTAGTGGGCAGCAGTGCCCAGAAGTTAGAACCCACTACGCAGTTCTGCCACCCCAAAGCTGTGCATCCATATATAGATACAGGGAGAAGGCTCTCTCGAGCAATCTGCAACATTGTACCAGACTCTCTTGAGTCCGAGTTGACTCGTGAGATTGACTCTGCTCTTTGAGAAAACTGAGTTGTGTCAGCATCTCTGACTCTGACTTGGTCTTGTGTCATAGTTGCGGTTTTGACTCACAAGTAAGATTCATATTCTCCAGTCAAACATGAGTCAGATTGACTCTTGTGAGTTAGACCTTTTGCCAGTCTTTAAAAGACAAAAAAACACTCATTTCGCTTGTTTTTCTAATTGATTTCACAACAGACAACCAACAAGCTTGTAAACTTTAAGTCCATGGTGTCTTGTACTATGAAGTATCGTGCATGTACTTTGAAACAAGCTATTATTGAAAATTTGCATTATATAGACAATGTAAACTTTCACATTAACAAATAATTTTTTGTTTTAGGAAATTTTGTGTATTATTTTATTTTTTTAATTAAATTTTTTTTTATTCGACTCCTGAGGATTTCCTGAGTTTGAGTCAACTCTTACTCTTCGGTTTTACTGGATCATTCTCTGAGTTGAGTCTGGTAATGTTAATCTGCAGTCAACAGGAACTGTGAACAGAAAACCCTGCCAGCAATGTTTGTATGCACCTCAAGCCTTTGAGCAGACCTTGAAAAATTGGGGTAACAATTCCCTCTGTGACCATGCTGCAATCACCAGCAGAAGCAGTGAAAAATCAATTCTGTAGCAAAGGGGTGCTCATTTGCTACACCCACAAACACCTTCCACGGACCACACATCTGCAAAAAAATATGAACCCTCTCTGGAGTCCGCTGCCATAGATATTCCAATTCACTGAAATAAACCTCAAGCTATCCACCAGAGGTGCCTAGACCTCTTTCTCAACCCTTTAACAACTACCTCCCCACTTTGCTTTGTCAACAGCTTGCATCTCTCACCATATAGGTGAAACCCTAATAGGTTTTTAGATAGGGTCTGTAAAAGTGAGAGGGAGGTGACAAACGCCTTTTGTCTCTCCTTTTGCTCACTCTTCTCCAGGTTTTGTGGACATATATTCCTGGATACATTTGACAATTCTTTTGAAAACACTGGTGAAATTTATCCAAGGAGTGTACAGTGATGTAGTTCTTTTAATGGAAAATGGATATTTTTAGATTTAGCGGAAGCATAAAACATAAACCAAACACATTTGCACACGAGATTTGGGTAAACACCCTTGGAAAAACCCTTTCAGGAAAACCAGTTCTGAGTTGATTTTATTAATAAAATCCCGGGCTCCCATCTTGTGATAATGGCCCATCAGAGGATTACAATGCTGCCACTGATAGCCTAGCCCACTTGGCTGCTATCTCTCTCGCTGCCCCCTGCACCCTTTCTCAACCCTGCCCACTCATACACAAGTACATGAGCAAGACTCCTTCTTGCTCCTATGCACTCATTGTGTGTTTCTCACTCTCCTTAGATATGCTTTTATAATCCCCTAATGACTAAAACCCTAACCCTAGATCTCAATGGCCAAGATTAGATCTTGGATCACATGATCTAACGGTCACGACTTAATCTTTCGTTGAGATGACTTAAATCACTTAAGTCACTTCAGTTATTACTTAAAAGCCACTTTAAAGAGTGTTACTCAGACACCTCCTCATGCTAGGCACCATCAATGCAGAAGTACTTGTCTGAGCTACCCCAAAAGCTAATAGGCATGATGGAATTGCTGGACATTTGAAAATTTTAAACTACTCTAGAGTTGTAATGCATGATACAACATAATATTGATAAATTCCAAATTTGATAGCCTCATTAATCTCTCATTGTTTTTGATGTTGGGGACATATGTTAAACTAAACAATGGAGAATATGTAAAAAGACAAAAGAGACGGAAAGAGAGATATCATACTATATCTTTGTGCTTAGAAATGACATACAAGGGTGTTGTATATATATCATAAGGAACGGTTCACCCAATCTCATTAATATAACTTTAACTTAAATGTCATTTATTATGTATGACTTTTTTCTAAGGAAAACCTCATGGGTAAACCCAAGGGATGCTTCCCACATTTGTGGATGGCATCCTCAGTAACCCTGTCAACATAGACTAGTGTGCCTTACCCAAGGGGAGTTGAATTGGGCACTTGTTGGCATGGACGTGCAATAAATTAGTTCTCTCTCTTTGTTTTGCACTTGTTCTTTGATACGATGTTGGTGAATTTCTACATGTTTTGTTTTTGAATGATAGATTGGATTATTTGTTATTTTGATTGCACTTTGATTATCACTATGCAAAGTTGTTGGCTACATTTGTGGAAGCTTGAAATCATATAAAATCCTACTTTACAAGATTGCTTCACATGTTCCTCCAACTCCAGTTTTGTATTTTGCTTCTAATGTTGAAAGCGTTGTTGGAAGTTGCTTTTTACTTGGCCATGAAATTGCTCCATTACCAAGAGGAAAAACATAATCTGTTGTAGATTTTCTCATTCATATCGCCTACCTAATGTGCATCTTAAAAAAGATTCTTAATTACAATACCAAATTATGACCTTTGATATACCTAAGCACTCTTTTAGCTACATTCCATTGTGTCTCCCTGGGACAATTTAAAAACCTTGATAACATACCAACTATGAAAGTATGTTTGGTTGGTTGTTGTAAGATATATCAATCCTCCTAGGGGTGTTGATAAAACAATTAATTAGCTAGCTTTGATTTATTATCTTTTGAAATTTTTGAGTTTAACTCCTGTTATCCCCGATATCTAGGGATAACTGGGAGATCATGTCTCGAGGCCCACATGGTTCTAGACATGGAGTACGAGAGCAGATTGACTTGAGCATGGCCCTTGAGGGCCCATCTTTTCTTCTTCTCAGCCATACTTGTCTTGCCAGCAGTAATATCCTCCATCACTACCGGCCTGGGCTTGCATCAGAAAGGGCTCTTGCTCCATGAGGTAATTGGTCCAAGGTATCATGGTATGTGTCATATTTGATCATTATAACTTTCTCATATATGCATTAGGTTTCTTTCATTTCGGATAACT
>SNQJ01S0045581.1:72872-92453 GCA_010110895.2 Picea sitchensis
CTGATAGTATCATGTAACAAGGCCTGGACTAGTCGGACAGTCAATCTGTACAAACTGTTTTCTCGAACACCAATCACTCGTGCATAATCCATGTGTGAGTTCTTGTGCCATGCAAGAACTTTTCCTTCAGAGAAGGTAACCTTGTAGCCTTTATCCTCTAAGGCAAAAACAAAGACAAGGTTCCTCTTCATCCCGGGTACATATAGTACCTTACTTAATTGAAGTGGTATGTCAGAATCTAGTTGGAAGGTAGAAGTTCCAACTCCTTTCACAATATATCTGTCATTATCACCAAGTACAACATGTAGACGAGACTCTTTCTCTACAAGATCTGTAAGATGTTCTCTATATCAAGTCATGTGCCTGGAGGCACCATTGTCAATCAACCAAATATCATTATCAGTAGGAACTGTACCCGAGAGTGCTGATATGAAGAAGAATGCTTCATCTTTTATGTCTTCATCTCTCTGATGTGGTTCTGGATCAACATCGACAGTGGGTGCATGTTGTCTTCCTTTCTTTCTTGTAGGACAATTTCTCCCAATGTGTCCATACTTGTCACATCTGAAACATTGAATCTTTGAATTGTCTTTTCTATGTTCATGACCTAAAGCTGCTGAAGTTTTCTTGTCTTTGAATGCTTTGCTGAAACCTCTTCTATTCCTTCTGCCTCTGTTTGCATGAGAAGCAAGAGCTTGATTGTCATCATGATGGGAGTCTTGCACTCCTCTGGCTATAAGTGTGGTTTCCTCTTGAATGCAGTCTGTCCATAGACGATCAAACTCAGGTAAATCTGCTCTTCCACTGATACTTTGAAAAAATGGTTCCCAATGTCCTGTAAGAGCATTGAGAGTAATCATGGCAAGTTCTCTGTCTATTGTTGTTTCTCCAATGGCACTTAGCTGATCTTTGATCTCTGAAATCTTCATGAAGAAGGTAGCAATGGTGTCATCTTTCGTCATCTTGATATTTTGAAGCATGTAGAGCTCTGTTTGTGTTGTTGCTCTGAAACATCTTCTTCAATGCATCATACATTTCATAAGTAGTCTTCAGGGTAGAGATGCGAGGTAGTAGATGATCTTTCACTGAATAGATGACTATCTTCCTTGCTTTGACATCGTCTGCCTTCCAATCAGCCTTATCTTCATCGGTTGCTGTTGTTGGTAGAGTCTTTTCTATCAAACTCAATAGGTCATCCTCTTCCAGACTGATGTGTAATCTTGACTTCCAGGAGTTGAAGTTGCTTGTTCCATCAAGCCTATCTTCCACCAAAGTTTTGTTCCTCATGGCTTGCAGATTCTTCACAAACCCTAGCGGCTAGGCTAGAAACCCTAGGTTTTGTTGGACTTATGACTGCCAACAATAAGCCTTCAGATAGTCAAAAGAACCTCAACAAGTTTGCAAGAATACCCCAACATGCTACAGAAACTGTAAAACCAAAATTTTGTAGAAACCCTAGCAACCCTAGGGCCAAAAATAAAAATTTCTCCGATTTGCAATCTGAGAGTTGCAGGGGGTGCGCTGAAGGAGGCCGTACTTGCCTATGCAAAAATTAGGCCCAATGTTCAAGTGGAAGGTGCTAAAACTAGCTTGAAAATGGATGGGGCCGTTTTTACAGTTCCAACAAGAAGGTGACGGTTAGCTCTTCAATGGCTTGTGCAATGGCTCTTCAAGAACTCTGCTTTGATACCATGTTGAATTTTAATGCTTAGCTCAAGCACATGTGGTTTATTTCAATTTAGCATGAACTTGAACCATAAACAATGCAACAATACAATATACAATAGCTGCAGTAACCAAGATCACAAGAAGAATAACCATGCACAAGAACACAAGAAGTTATCTTGGGAAAACCCTTCTCAATCAAGGGAAAAAACCCAACAATCCTTTGTTATAGAGTCAAGAGAAGATCACCCTTACACCACAAACCCTAGTGCACACAAGAGGGTGCTCTATGACCAAGAAAACTTGCGCCTAAGAGAAGTGCGCACTTCAGCCGTACAAGTAGCTTGAGAGAATGTTACAATGAAGTGTGTGTGTGTGTGTGTGTGTGTGTGATCCACAATGGGGATCTACTCTCTTATATATACAAAACCTAGCACAACAATAGGTGTGTCTATTGGCACAATAGTGCCGACTTCTATAACTCAATGATATAATTAATCTTTACACAAATATTAATTATCTTTACATGGTGGGGCCGACTTGTACCCTTTACACAATTAGGGTTACACAATAAATATTACTCTTAGACAATATAGCAAGGGATCCACACATCCTCTAGTGCTCAGCCACTAGGGACACGTCCACCTGGGCTCAGCCACAGGGACGTCACTCTCAACAGATCAATTCAACTAAGTCCATGGGAGTACCATCTGGAGAGCCATCTCAAGTCGACTCAACTAAGTCCATAGGAGTCTGACAGGAGACCATCTCAAGTCGTCTCAACTCAGTCCAGAGGAGCATGACAAGAGACCACACGTCATCTCAACTCAGTCCAGAGGAGTATGACACACCCGTGACCCATCACATGGGCTTTCTCACAGATTGTCTCAACTCAGTCCAGAGGAGAACGACCTAGAGAATATCTCATGAAGCTGCAATCAACAACACTCTGAAGTAACCTCTGAGCATTGCCATGGAGAGTGGCTGTGGTTGGATCATTTCCACAGTGATTAATCTTGTGAGAAGCAAAAATTCAGGTACAGATAGTTATTTATTCTTTAGAGTCTGATGTTTCTAACGTCCAAACAATATCTTTAATATTAATTGCTTAGCTACAAACTCATGCTGCATGATGATTCAATCAGCCATTTTATGCATACTAGTCAAGATGCCAAAAGGGCTCGTGGTTCTCTAGTTTTGACTACTGCATCAATGGCAAAACTGTTTTCCAAATCATTGGTCTATAATGACTTGAGTTTTAGGGGTAATAAGAATGTCAAATAGATGGCATTTTGCTGGGATATTCTAGAAGCTACAGCTAGAACACTCTTTCCAAGGAGGTGATATTGCTGCCTTGGGGAGATGTTTGTTGGGAATCTCATACACAGGAAGTCAGGGAGATTGCTAACTCAGAGATGTATAGTTCTTATATGGTGGTATTTAATCATGCTTAGGTGTGCCCTATCATATTAGTCATGTGGTGAAACCTTTGGATTCAGGACATGCCTAGGTTTGAAACTAGTTGTGTAATATGTGAACAAAAGGAGGTTGTCAGTGAACAAGTTTGCTACTGTGGGCCAGAGAGTCTATCCTGTGACAAGAACTTGGATTGGAGGCTATTTTTATCTTGGGCCTTTTTGGCGTGTTTTTTAATTTTCCTATTTTGCTTTTGTTGCTTTGTGGGATGACAGTGAACACCGAGGTGAAAAATTCAATAGTGGTGAAATGAGGGCAGATCATGACAGCTTATCTAGCAGTAGTAGGCACATGAAATCGATCGAATGTGATAGTGTAAGGAGTGAGCTTTTGTTAACATTTTAATATATTCTATAAACACTTATGCGTTAACTCTCAGAAATAATTAATGCTCGAGACACTAAGGAGTTAACAATGCTAATCAGATTGCCTGAACATTTGTTCCCCACATGCACTTTCACATCACAGCATATGCAAGAAAAATAAGCAACAAATGTGACAGTTAAGGTATACCAAGTTGAAAAAAAATTAAATTCTGAAACAACAGGATATGAGCAACAGTAGAAATACATGCAGGGACTCAGGCAAGCAAAATATAGATATAACTGCACTTTTATTGGCTTTGAACGTGCTGTGTGCTGGCAGCAGTAATAGCTTTTCATATTTTTCAGAAATATTTGTTAGTTCATTAATAAACAATGTCCTGAGAGTGTTGGCATTTTTTGTTGAACCATTGTATAATTTTGTTTGGTCAGGCTGCACAAGAGCTTGAAAAGGAAGGGATCAGTGCGGAGGTGAGTCCCAAGATTATTATGGGTATTGTTTATTTGGAAACTTACTAGATAAAATTATTCTTATTTGGGATGTATTTCTGCAGGTAATAAATCTCCGTTCAATTCGACCATTGGACAGAGCTACAATTAATGCATCTGTTAGGAAGACAAGTCGACTTGTGACAGTTGAAGAAGGATTTCCCCAACATGGAATTGGTGCAGAAATTTGGTCAGTTCTTTTTCTATCTTCACATTCCCTGTTTCTCAAATATTTTTCACTTACCTGCATGGAAATTATAAGTTTGTTTCACTTGTGATCCTAAGTTGATGTATTTAACAGCGCTTCTGTGGTTGAGGAAAGTTTTGAATATTTGGATGCTCCTGTGGAAAGAATCACTGGTGCAGATGTTCCTATGCCCTATGCTGCAAATTTGGAGCGCTTAGCTGTTCCACAGGTTTCCCCTAAAAAGCTTTGTAGCTTCCTTGTTTCACTTCAGTTGGAGGTTTTTTCAAATTTTCTTGTAATTGTATTTGCTGTCATCTTGCCTAGACGGTGCAGGATTCTTGCTTTTGCATTCTAGTTTCTGTTGCTCTTAAATTTTTAATAGTATAGTTCATAATTACAGATAGTTTGCAGCAAATAAATATTATTTGGGTTGGGTTAGTCTGATGCATCCTAAAATCACTTCAATATAAAATATATTGAGAAAAGATGAAAGAACATCACCTCTTTTGGGTGTTAGATGTCTTGTAGAGGCCCTAGTATCCAGAGTTCCTGATGTTCGGTATATTTGTCTTGGAAAGAAGTTTATAAGCTTTAATGTTATTGAATACCTAATGTCTTTATAAAATGTATCTTCAAAGTCTGGGCTGGAAATTTCTGTAGTTGAGATCGAAATATTAATATTAATAATATGCCTGCAATTTTCCAGTATTTAATAGTGTCCAGAGTTCTCAAAGTTTGTTAGATTTGTTTTGGTACCTTGGAAAGAAGTTTAGAAGCTTTAATGTTAATTGATTTACCGAATATCCAAATATATTAATAATATGTATGTGCAAAGTATGGATGTATCTGCAAAGTATGGGCAGGAAACATGTCTTCTTTATGATTGAAATATTCATAATAATAATATGCTTGCATCTTTTCCAGTATTTAATTTACTTTCAACTTGTTTCAGGTCGAAGACATTGTCCACGCTTCAAAAAGAGCTTGTTATAGAGCAGTTCCAATGAGTGCAGTTGTCTAGTGTAAAATTTGATTTCTTTGATCATCCTCTTTAGATGCAAGTTTGTATCATGTGAACAAAGCCTCGATGTATGGAAATCTGTCCCGAGGCATAAGGCAAGCTCATTTTTAACTTTTATATAGGTTAAGATTGTCGGCACTTGCTATTTTAATGCCTGCAAAGGTTACATGGAGAGGGCTTGTTTTTTCTGCTGTTGGAAAAAAGTATGTTCGTCCTACATGTTTTCCATCAGTCCAATGATTGGGAATCAATCCTTGTTTGGTTTAGCTTTAATATTTATGCACTTTTATTGTATGCCTGGTTCTTGGCAAATTGGTGCCAGCTCATTCTTCTGAGTTAAAAAAATAAACGATGGAATACCAGTGATTGTTCATAATGTTAGCCGTTCAGAAAAATCACATATTTCATTTGTATGATACCGGTTTAAGGAATATCTACTATATCATTTTAGGTTTAGCCTGAATAAATGATTCAGCTGCTCAGTGCATTTCAACACTTTCTGGGTCCAATTGGATATATAGCACAGTTAAAAGCAATTTCTGCAAATTCATTTGGATATGATCTAGATAAGTACTTCAATGTTTTGGTTACTTTGCTGGCTATAATTTTATGTTTAAGATGAAGCTCCCATTCACATTCATCGTGTTCCGCAGTTTTTTTCATCATATATTCAATGACACTCTTTTTACAATCAAGCATCTGATCAACACCCAACCACATTCTTTAATTCAAGACTACAATTTGGGGACATGACTAGTGTTAGGGTTTCAAGATGAGCCCATGCCACATGGTAACCATGTAGAATGGTGGTGTTTAAAAACATCTTTAAACAATGAAGCACATCTTTGTAAGAAGATTCTAAAGAGCACAATGCATTGTGTGTGCAATATGTGTATTTTTCATGTCATAAGGGTAGAGCCTCACCAATAAATAGGTTTAGGGTTTACTCCCAAGACACCAAAGGTTGGGGTTGTAATAACCACTAAAATGGTTAAACATATATGAAGCGGTCCCAAAGGTCCAAGAAACTGATCAAGTGGGTTTACATTAAATATTCTCACATCCTCCATTAAACACAACTTGAAGGATATATGAAGGTGGCATTCACAATGGACTTGCCACAAGCTAGGGCATGCATCACAAACTCGCTGTAGCTACATTAGAACTGCATTGTCATACCCATAAACAATGTTGCAAACTAACATGCCTTCCTTTTTATTCCTCTTGAAATTCTGCGGCTCTGATACCTTGTTAGGGTTTTAAGATGGGCCCATGGTGGCTGAGTGGAAGGTGGGGTTCAGAAACACCTTTAACAATGAAGCACATCTTGTAAGATGATCCCAAGGAGAACAACACATCATGTGTATGCAATGTGTGTATTGTACATGTCATATGACACTAGAGTCTCAATAATAAATAGGGTTAGCGTTATCCCTGAGACCCGAAAGGGTGGGACTGCAATAATCACTAAAGTGGTTAACCATAAATGAAGCTGTCCCAAAGGTCCAACAAACCCTTCCCAAGTTGGGTTTACATTAAATATTCTCACAGCTAGAAAAGGTAAACTTTAAGACTGTTGATTGGGTGTTCAATAATAATTTTATGCCAAGTTAAAGCTGCTTTTCCTTTTTCATGGATTATTTTTTTCCCTTTGGTGTTGTTTGAAGAGATTCATGCTATTTGATTTGATTCTAGAATTGTTAAACAATGTGTGCTGGTTTTGAATTTCATTTAAACCAGTTACATTGGAAAGCAATTACATTTAGGAGGATCACAGATAAAATAGTACAGTTGCCTTCGAATGATGCATTTATCTTTCAATTATTTTGGAGAAGCTTGAGGTTATAGGAAGCAGTGTAAGACATGACCACATTTGTAGCACTGAAAGTAGCCAGTATCATTATAAATTCGCTTTTCCATGTCTATGTAGAAAACCACATGCTGGCCATATGCCCACTTGTTTGTTAGGCACTACTAGATGTAAACTTTGAAATCTATTGTTTCTGGATGTTCTCTATGTTGGTATGCTGTGTGAAATTAATGTGAAATTAAAGGGTTTGTTGTTTGGGATATAATTCCATAAACTTGGTCGTTGATCAGTTTGTTTGATTGGTATAACTCAATTGGTGTGGGTATGATTTGAAATCTTAAAACTCGATCAGTAAGATAAAAGGTTAGTAAAAACAAGATTAATTCCAGTGCATCTGGTAGTAGTGAGGCAAATCATTATATAACATGATTTAATTAGAACATTTTAGTTTCCAATTTAGGTTATTCTCAATTTAGGTTTAATTAGAACATTTTAGTTTCCAATTTGAATAAAATATTATCAGAGAGTGACACGAAGGAACAAGATATTTGGGGGAAACATGTGGAACAGCTAAGTGCTCCAAATTTTCAACATATGGCATATGAGTATCTGCACCAGTAAATCTGTTAAATTAAATGAAAAAGTACGAAGGACAAGTGTTTCTTATAGCCTAGGTGTGAAAAAGTGTTCAATGTGGTCCCTAGTGCATTAATTTCATGTGATGCGAAATTAAAAGTGACTTTATGAAATGTAAGTGAAGTGGGTGACTAAAAGATCATTTAATTACCATTGTCCATCTAGACTAATCTCCACCATTGGATTAGATGACCCTTCACCTTCCCTCATGAGGTTGACTTAGGGATTGAGGCGCCTTGATTTTGACATTCTTCTTCATGAGATTTGGAGAGAAAGAGAAAGAGAAAGAGAGAGTCGAGCTAGAGGAGGGCGAGCTTGCTGGCTAGGGCATGATTTTCAAGGCAAAAGTACATGTATATTGAGAAGGTACACCAAATTATGGGCTGTACTATACAGATTTTGGGAGGCTAAATTGATGTTTTCAGGCACAAAATTCAAGGAGCAGGAGCAAGATTTAATTATGGAGAGTTGTCATGCTTTTCAATGTTGGCATACTATACTTTCAGGGACATAACATGAGTTGACTGTTCTGGCACGAATTCCAAGGGCGGTTGTACAACCATTGTTACAAAAATCAATGAGCGGGCCTATAGTATTTACACATGAAATTTTGGCACAAATTTCGAGAAGCTATGCTCAGATTTTGAGGAAGTTTCGTGGCTCATTTTTCGAGATAAGTTGGAATTTTTCTTATGCTGAAGATGACTGCTGTAAATGACACTCTATCTTAGCTCTGAAATAATAAAAAACCTCCCTTCTCTCACTGGTTTCCCCCTTGTGAGTTTTTCCAGGGTCTTGATTTTGTACCAAAAATCTCTGTGTGCAAATTTCTAGGTGCGGTTATTTTTTATTTTAAATGCTGTGGCAGACTTCATGTGTTTTAGAGTATGAACATTTAATTTTTTGCTAACTAATTTGCAGCTGTAAATGCAATCTGGGTTGGGCATTAAATTATGTTGTCTCATTGAGACTTGAAACCAGGTCGGGGTCTGAAATTTCTACATGGTATCAGAGCTGGAAAGTGGGAAAAAACATAAATATATCAGCCACATAGAATAGGGATTTTGTTGAGAAGAGGAGGTACTTCACTAGACAAAAAGTTGTGGGTTTGTGTTTCAGTTGAGAGGGTCAATGGCCACCGGTTTGAAAGTTGAAGACAGGTTGGATGGAGTTGCTAATTTCAACTCATGGAAGGAGAGGATTGTGTTGCGTCTACAAGAGTGTGAGTTGTGGAATATTGTGCAGAACTCACAAATGAATCTCGTGACGGTGCCTATGGATGCTACTCTTTTGACAACCTACACCAAAAAGAAGATTAAGGCCAAAAGGATTATCCTTGATGCCATTAAGGACCATGGGATTCCACATGTGACCAAGAAGTCTAATGCTTATGAGATGTGGGAATTCTTAACCAAACTTTACCAGAGTTCCAATGAAAATCGAAAATGGTATTGAGGGAGAAATTGAAGAGCATTAAAATGACCAAGAATGAAAGTGTTGCCACCTATCTTACCAAGCTTACTTAGATGAGAGATGAACTTGGTGTTGTTGGGGAAGTTGTTGCCGACAATGAACTTGTGAGGACTGCTTTGAATGGGGTGACTAAACAATGGGTTGTCTTTGTTGAGGGCATTGTGGCAAGGGAAAGTCTTTTCAAGTGGGATGGTTTTTGGGATGACTTCATTCAGGAAGAAACTAAAAGAGGCTATGTGCATGGGAGTTCATCTACAAGTAATGAAGAGGATAATGTGACACTTGCGGCCAAAGGCAAAAACAAGTCCAATAAATGTTACAAGGGAGGGAACAAACATAAAGGTGAAGGGAAGAAAGACGAGCAAAGTCAAGTTCTTTGCTTGTCACAAGTTTAGGCACTATGTTGGACAATGTCCTAACAAGAATAAATAGGTTGCAGTGTTAAATCTCTTGAAAAATTAGTATCTAGTTGTAGATTTAAATAAGTAAAAAACAAAACTGAACTTCTTAATACAAAAATCTGAACATGCTGATTTTTTTAACACTCTATATGCAGTGGAAATAAACTCATAAAAACACAAACATTCACACATAAAATACTCAATAATTCTTGGTCAAATGACCCCAGAAAAACGCAATTGGGAAAACCGATCTTCTGCTTGGTGATTTCTTATTATTTCAGGAACGGGCAATCTCAGAAATTTTACATCTGTTGTTATCAATGTCCCTGAGGCAAAATCTTTGCCTTCAACAAATTCACAGATCTCACTCCCCTCACCTTGCTCACAGTTTGGCAGTTGGTGTGTCGTACGATCTACACTGCCCAAGCCGCACAACCTCGCTGTTGGGCACGTCGTACGGGTTGTATGACCTGTTGGTACGACCCAAATCTGGCTGGCTTTGCTGTTGGGTGTTGTGGAGCGGCTGGCTGAGTAGAAATGGACGCCGTACAACCTCTTCCTCTGTCACTGAAACTTGCTCTCACTGTTGTAACTACTTTCTCACCAAGTGGACTTGTGCACAATGAGTCCCCAAAACCCTATTTCTTCCTTGGCAATCCGATATGGGCCCACCAATCATCTCAATGGATGAGATTAGATCTGAATGGAGGGCTCAGATCAAATGCCTTATGATTATAGGAAAAATGGCTCAAATCAAATGCATTATGACTATAGGAAAAATTAATTTTTCCTAAGCATCTAAGTGTAGAAAACATAAATTAAATTGGACCCCTCTTGGTGGGTCCCCCTATCAGATTTGGCGCACCTCCAAATCTACTGTGGTTCGGCTTGATAAACCCATCCTCATCTTGCTGTATTTTGCTATTTTCCGCTTCTTGTTTTTTATTGTGAGAGAATTATCTGAATAGGTGTCCATGTTCATGGAATCTTCTGCATCTGAATGAGATCTGCTCGTAATCGATGCTTTGTGTCCATTCCTCATCCCTGAATTCCAGGCTTATGGCTTCTGGGAGTGCCCCTGAAACGTCCATCTCTATGCAGATCCTTGCACATAAGGTATATCTCCCTTTTTGGGTTGCTTCTGATGTCTTCACATATTTTCCAAGTTTGTTCCCGATTTCTTCTAAGGTGGAGGGTAGCCAGTAGTCTAGCGACAAAGAGTATAGTCGCAGCCAGATGGGTACATTCTTGAAGGTTTCTTTCTCTGGGGATAAGTTTTTCTTCCATGGCGGCATGTACAGTCCTGGTGAGGCGTGGAAGTATGCCCCTCCTCAAAGACTTTATCCCTGTCCTCCAGATTCATGAACACTGCTGTGAAGAAGCCTTTCGAACCCAGGTGGAGTTCCACCTCCCCGCTTGGCTTCCAATGATATTTTATCCAGTTGCACAACGTTCTTTCTGTGGGCCACAAACCCATGAAATTGCAAATTAGTGCATGCGTCTTCATCTGATCTCAGAAGAGTTGTGTTTGTGAGTCTTCCAATATCACCTTAGATATCAATGTTGTTTTAGGTTTACACGGGCTGCGCCCTTCTACGCCATTGGGGTTTTTTGGTTCTTGCGCTTCATTATGGGTTTCTTTGGATTCTTCTTCCATGCGATCCCTTTTTCTTGGGTTACTTTCTTGATTTTTTCCCGGTCCTGAACTCAAGGTGCTCGTCACTGGTTCCTTGAAATCTCTGCCTCGTGGGCCTTTCCCCCTGTCCACCACTACCTGCTTGTATGGGGGGGTTCCATTACCGCCCCCTTTGGTAACCATGATGCGCTCTGCTATGTCTGCCACTGTCAAACCCTAGCTTGCTCCTTTCCTGCGGTGCAAATCTAGGCTTCAAGGAATGGAATGTTGGGGGTTTACTTGCCTTGGAATAATTTTTACAAGTCAAAGATGCTCCTCTAATCAAGAAAATTAATGATTTTTTTCATCAAATGGCCAAATCATTCTCTTTTGGGACAAATTGTAACCTCCTATTTATGAATTTGATAAGTCAAACTAGCCGTTGTTGAAGAAGAAATCATTGTGGAAAAAATATAGCCATTATGCTAATTTTTGAAGGGGAAATTGTCCCTAATTTATTTCCTTCACCAAATCACACTCTCTCCTAGGCTACACAATTTTCTCTGGGTGGAGTCAATCTCTTTTGGGGACATTTTCAATGGTCAACAATTCTAGAGAGTATTTTATCCCATTTTTATGATGGAGTTATGTAATTAAAAATATTATTCATGGGTTTAGACTTCAACCAATCGTGGATGAGCAAACCAAGACAATTATTATTTTATGAGGGAGGTAGAAACTAGCCGTTGCAAATAAAACAGTATAAGGCTAGCCCCTCTCATTTTTTGTAGTTGAAACTTTGTGAGATATTAATGCCATTTTCAAGAACTGAATTCTCTTGTGTCATTGTGGATTATATACTGTAATGTTTTCTTTTCTTGGTCTTCGATATTTGTAATTGTTGTTTGACAGGGATTCCTTAGGAGACTTGCAAGAGGTAACCGATCGATCCATTGAGGCGTTACATAGTCACGTAGAAAGAAGAAACTAGAGTTTCATCTCCTTAATTCCTTTGTGGGATCTAAGTATAATACACCCAAGTTGTTGGACCAACTCCATTTAGATTAGATTCAACCAAGTGGTCTATTATTACTTTGACTCTAGTTGATCGATTTTCTTGGATACCATCTTGTAGAGGATATTTCCTAGCAAATCCAAGGAGGAACCCATCTATTGATGAATTTCTAGCATTGGGGGCGATAGTGCTTCCACTCCAAACCCAATCATTGAGAAATCTATCCAGCCAATATTAAGCTCACGAGGTCATAATTGCACAAACTCAGAGACATCTTAAGGTAAGAAGTAAAGGTAAGAAAATCTCTCAATTTCTTCAACCATTTTATCTAAAATATTTTAAATGAGATCTACACTTTGTAGACATATTGAAGGGGTTCATTTTGTAAGTCTTATTTTCCTAAACCCTTCTATTTTAATCCAGGTCTAATTTACATATTACATCTTTGTTTTCTGGTCATTATAGAGCATAAATACAACCCAACAATTGATTTTATTCGTTGTAGCAAATTTTGGGTTTGACCTTAGGGAGTTTTGAACCCCATTTATGCAAAACAATTTCTAGCTTCTTGTTGGCTCGCTAATTTGCCATCTTTTATGTCATCAATTGGTCTCCTTTTACCTTATCCATGCACCCATTTACTATGCATGATACCACATTTACCCACAATTTTGATGTTAATGATCTTAACAAGTTTAATGATGTTAATTGTTATAATTTCCTTTGTTTTTAATGATTTAGAGAGGATTTGAATTTAATCTTGCCGATGAAGGTTTTGAAAGTTTTGTTTCCGTACCTCTAGCTGTTCCAGTACCCAAGTTTGTAGTTTTTCATATAGGTGTGCACCTAGGTGGAAGATGGTCACGTGTGTTTTAAATATCTAAACTCCAAAATGGTTTGTGTGCCTTGGTTCGTGCCCAGGTTGCACATAAAGGTCTCAAACTCACAATTTACAATTTGGACAACTTGTGCCAGGTAGAACCGAGTAATGAACTTTGGGAGCGATTTACAGAGAAACAAAGAAGAATATGGAAACTTCGTGACATGGGTTTTGTCCAGAACATCCTCATTTAGGTGACTTCCAAGAGGTTTCTCCAAAATGTTCATGGATTGGGAGATACACATAGTTCTTCGGAAGGGTCCTTTATTATTGCGGGCGTTGGCACACTGTGTCCCAAACAAAGAAACTAATCGGAAAACCAACCAAATCAATCCCATTCTTAGATGTTTTTGTGGTAAATGGATTAAATGTATTTAGATATTGAGTTGTTATTCAACCACGATCTACCAAAAACACACAAAGAAAATATTTTGTAAATATGTCCATGATTGATAGTCTAGATTTAGAGGAATTGGTTCCAATTCACCCCTTGTCTCTTTGTGTAAAATATGAGCAAGGTAGAGAGGAGGGGAGATAGATTAGAGAATTGAAGAAAGAATGGACAATTGTTGATGCATTACATTGTATATTGTTGAAGAAATTTTCTGTAACAAATCAATCTTAGATCTGTTTGTGCAAATGAAGTTTTGAGCACAACCTAATATTGTAGATCTTTCCCACAACGTATTTGTTGAGTGCTCAACACACCTTAAAAAGTCTGCCATTTTTTACTTTTTGGGTACCACTTGATCTTTGCACTGTCTAATTTGACTTCAATGTGAGAAATGTTGTCTTTGCTTATGATCATGACTCTCATAAGCTATTCAGGTTTGTTTAAATTTATGACTTAAAGACCATAACGCCTAAATAAATAATCAACGACCAAAACATTTCACTTGATGCCCTCAAATTTGACATCGGAAAGAATTCAAAGATGAAAAAGAACCACTCGGGAAACCTTAGTCACCGTGCACCGATCGTCGTCGGCATCGGCAAAAGGAAGTTTTTGTTTGCACCAAAGTTTTTCATAAGGATATCTCCGATAACAGATTCTTCTTCGGCATTGGTAAAAGGCGAGAGGAATAGACGTTAACAAAGAAAAAAAAGATATTGCCGATAGCTGACGTCTGACGCGCTTATAGGAATCGATGAAGACATAAAATGATAGCAATGGAAATTTTGACCACGCTAAAGAGTTCTCCTGATCACCGATCCCCAATGCGTTTCAGCATCGAGACTTTTTGAGGAAGCTAATTCGTATAAAAATGCATGATAGGTTTATCGATGATCGCCAACCCTATATACCTTTTCGGCATCGGAGGGCCAGGTTTGTTTTAGAGTGCACAACTTAAGGGAAGTCTTGACTCCGATTAATATACCCGAATTAGGTCACCGGTCTTCAACGCCACGTGTCTTTTCCAGATTGGAGAACTGTACGACCTAGTTTTCCCCTGAGTCATTCTTGGTTCCCTAAGTCCAAGTCACACCTCCGAGTCGGCTTTTCCACGACAACATTGTACGATGAGATTGATCGGTGTCAGAGCTTTTGCGAGGGACATCGACAAAAACATTCATAGCGCATCCCCGATCCTCGATCCACCCACTGAGAAAACAACACGATGGGAAGTTTTAGCATTAGATACGATTAGATTTTGAGCATTTAAGAGGCTAATTAATACCAAATCCCGCATTAGTTTCTATCTCATGCGCCAATCAAAACAACCGTTTAAAATCACCAATAAACTGCATCACCCTCGTGCCTCCGCCGTCAACCCACGATGCATTTAAGTTGTAGAGATTCGGCGACAGATTTGTTTAAATTTCACTCATCCCCTGAATTGAATGGATAATGCGACTTGGTAAGTTATTCCCTAGTTTAAATTCTCTTGATCCATTGTAAACGAAATCATTATGCTTGCAAGGAAATTCAGAGCATCCAAAGAAGCAAGATGAGTAATTTGAAAGCTGCAGAGATCCTGTGAGTATAAAATAACCAGGTTTAGCAAGCTTTTCAGGAACAATGCCACCAAGAAAGCCAACCACTAGAAGATCGCCGAGGGCACCGAAGCTGAAAGAACCCAAGGTAAGCGAAGGATCCTCTCTAGGGGTCACAAAACAATTGGAATACACTCCGAGACCGAAACTTGTCATCAAAACAACAACGAAGAAGGTTTTTATTCAGCCTCCGGCCTTTGGAGATAAAGAGGCAAGCATAGGGACCAAGGTGACACTCCCACATTGGGGATAACTCTTTAAAAATATCAACCGAGAGGAATACCCAGAATATATCCCACATAGCGATCCATATGTAAGAGCACTCAATGATGAGGTGTTCCCGAACATCTGACAGTCGTACCTGCATATGGTTGTGAGCAAAACCCCTGTTTTTCCCTGCATTGAATTTCTGAAGTGGCTCATCGACCACACAGAAAAACATAAGTGTTTAATCAACGATGAAAATGGTGGTTGTGTCGGGGTGTTCCTTCCGGTAGAGGTCCAAAAAATACTACAAACTCTGAGACCCTGAGGAGCGGTTGAATATAGATTTCGTCATTAAGTTCTACGAGCACCATGACACTAGTCGGGTGATGGCCTCATGGTGGAGGGAATATAAGAAATACACCAACCAGAGCATTGGATGGTACTAGACGACCAACTTAAAGGAGCCATACATCCACTTGATGGATCTCATCTACCGATTATATTGAGAGAAGGATTGCTCCAGATTTTCAAAGGCATGGATGCCCTTAGCTTACACAGTGGAAATTTTCGGGAGCGACTTCAACTGGGGAGCGATCATTTCTAAGCAAATGAGCATCTGCATCCAATAGGCCCAGATGCCGAAGGAATGAGAGACACCAGCATTCTACATGGTTTCGTATATACTTGATGTCATGTGTGCCCGAAACATCTTCGCTGACATGAACCTGAGCTGGCATGTTGCAGAGCTCTCGGTCCACATTTATTTCAGCATCCTATGGGAGAACAGGTACAAGAAGTATTACTCACTCATTTGCTATGAGTTCATCGCATGAATTTATTTCATTCTTTTTAAGAAAGAATGCCCGAGACTATCGGCTGCGGCTAGGAAGATGATATCAAAGGTAGGCCATTGGTACTTGGACGAGCGTGACACCTACATCAGGGTGTTCGGGGCCACCAGAGCGTCACATCTCCTACCGGCTCATGTCCCGGACTGGCTTGTAGTCAGAGAAATATGCTACCAGACCATCCTGGAAGGCTACAACGCTACCTTGGTCAAGGAAAAGAAGCGGACATTCATACCTTATGGTTTCCATGTAGATTTCTACTTGGTGAAGGACACCGCTCAAGATAAACAAGAAGGGCTGAGCCAACTAGAGTTCAAATTCCAGACATGCCGATTCCGCAAGCACGATCCAAAAGGTCTGGTATTTTAACATGCTTCGCAAGTGTCGTCCTGCTGGTCGTACGCCCACGATAAATTTGAAGATGAAGTCTTCACAGAAAATGCCCAAGATTGGGACGAGGTGGTGGAAAGAATGGCAGACCCAAAAATGACCAGGTTCAGGGCCATGAGCCTGGATGAACAAGAAATGACCATAGAGCAATCGACTCAAGAGGCCCTCAGAGCCAGGGAAGAAATGATAGCGACAGAAGAAACAAAGTTTCCCTTGGTAGCTTCGGTGCATGATAGAGGTTTCCCTATGACACAGGATGCACGAGAAAGGGGATTTCTCATTATGGAACAAGCTCAACGAGTGATTGATCAACTGCAAGATGACCCAAACCTCATAGCAATGACAGGGCCCCCTGTCGATAACCCAGATGAAAGCCAGACAGGCCCAAGTGGCCCTGAACTAATAAACATTGATGAAATCACTGGGTTAGACAACCCTGAAATCACAACACCACAGGCTGGATCACCAGGGGATGTTTCAGCTCAGCTGGAGACAGTTAGAGCATCAGGGAGAGAAAGTGCACCAAATCCCCTCCGCGAATTGATAAACATCTATGATGATGAAGAGAGCCCATAGGTATCCCTGGTGACCCCTGTACAGATCATAGAAGAAAATGAGCCAGAGAAGACATATTCCCTAGCTCCCAACGCCCAAATTCAGACCCTTCACACAATGACCAAGAGGTTGAAAGTGTCTTAGACATTGAACCACTCAATGTACCAGAAACTCAAAAGGATGGTCCGAAAGACGAGCCAACGTTGGGCAAACAAAACAAAGAATCTCCACAACAGGAAATCGACGTCTCAACGACCGATTATAAAGTAAGTACCAAGCCTACCCTCGATGCATTAATTTCAATCGGTACTCAACTTCCCAATGAAAAACAAACAGAAGCCGGTCCATCAGAACACATGGAGGAAGTTCGAGAACCTAGTCTTGAACAAATATATACCATCGAGATCCTGGGAAATATTCTCACTTGGGGAGATCAACAAATCCCCGAACTTGTGGATGAAGTCACTAACATACATGCTATTTCTTATGACCGAAAAATGAACGTTATTGTGCAAAGAACCACCAAGAAGAGGAGGATAACTCTAGATCACTCCATCCTCATCACCACAGAGGAAAAGATGATCAACATAGAGAATTCCAAGACATCCTAACTTATCGGTGCAGGGATGGAAATCACAGATGCCACCCTGGAAAGAGCGAAAAGGGATGAAGAGGAGCTGGCTGTTGCTTTGAAAGAACTGGAACATTTGCACCACTTGGCGAAATATTACCAGGACACTACACAGGGCACAATGTTTCTAAGAAGTGAATTCAAGGAGGCCTACAAAAAATTTATAGATGAACAACACCTATTCACTGCGAGGATAACCGAGCTTCAATAAGACACCCTCATGACATTGGCGACATGCAAGGATATGGAGAGGTGTTACGAGAAAGCACACCAAGCCGTGGAGAGGATCGACTATATCAACGTGGTACAATAGGGCCGAGACACTGAAGAGCACACCATCTAGGTGCTAAGGGAAAGTAGCATCAACTGCATAAGGAAATCAACTGAATATTGGGTTAAAATGGCTCAGGAACCTCATCGATCAACCCAAGAGAATGAGAAAAGATGGACCAATATCAACCAGGTAATGAAAGACATCGGCCTCCCCGAATTTAGTGCACCCAATGAATTTGTTGACTTGCGCGACATAGTCAAATCGCATGCCAAACAAGACTCATTATGGTCTGGGAAAATAGCAAAGGTGACAGACATGGCGCCGGGACAGGTGCAGTAGTTCATGGAGCACCCTATCAAAGATCGAGCCATGTTGCAACAGTTAAGTGCCAAAATAGTCAAGTATCGGGCACATGCTGTAGAGATACAAGAGATTTTTTTGGCCCCAATGGAACAACATAGATTCCCGTATGCTAACACACACGAGGATCTCTTCATGAAGTGGTTGGAGTACGAGAGGATTCATCCACTCAAATGAGACCATTTGATGACTCTGTGAAGAATGATAGAAGAAAGAGCCATGTGGCGAGTTTGGTTTTACTTAGCTACACTTTAATAGTTATTTTTAGTTAATAGTATGTTATAAATAGGAGGATCGACCTATTAGTCAAAGGTTGATGATTGTTGTAAAGACCCTCATTTTTTGGATTTGTAAAGAACTATTTCGGAGCTGCCTTAATTGAGAAGTCCTATTTAGGACCAAAGACAAGTTTGTGTTTTCATCAAAAGTGTGTATGATTGGATGTGGACAAGAATTATTTTCGATTTCATCTCTTGAATGTATGCTGTAACGAGTAAGAGCTTCTAAATCTGTTGATAAGTTACATGATTCAATGTTTTTATAGTCCTTATCTTTAATGATGAAAGTAAATCGTTGTGTTCATATGTGATTGATGATTAGAGTTAAGGAAACTATTTTTCTTGCTATCGTTTATCACATGCACGTTTTCTTATGATAAATTGTGTCTCAGTCAATAATTTGAACACCAACAGGTTAATGTACTATTACTAGGCTTGAGGTAGAGAATCATTGTCTGCATGCTAGAGTGAAAAGGTTATCCCAAGCTCAACCTTTTCTAGTAGTTAAGTTTTCCCACCTTGTTACCCAGTTGGTTTATACCGACTCTTATCTTGTATCGGTCCCACCTATAAGAGAAAATAAAAAAATAGAACGTTCGAACTGGAGGAGAGACTTTCACTAGAAAACGTAAAGCCCATCGATTATTTGGCCAGATCGCAAGATCTGGAGAACCATACCAATATTATACACTGTAGAGTCTAATTGGGCCTCAGTGGCAGGTTTGGTTTCTGCTGCTGAGTTAAAGGGATTGAGGACCCCTCAACAAAATTGGCACTAGAAGGAGGGCATGAAAAGTGAATGGATGACAATATTTTTTACAAAATTGTTCACACAGCCTGTAGATTCAAAACAACCCACATGCATGGCTAGTCATTTATTTCCTGGCTCCCCATCAAAGCAATTTCCCAGGGTGAGCGGGATAACCCATTCAAAAGTCATTAGTTCTGGTCATTCATTCATTTCTACAGGCATTTCAGGGAAGGAGGGCTTTAATGTGTTTGTTCATTTAAGGGACTTGAAGGTGTGAAGTGGGAAAGGCTTGAAGCTTTTA
>SNQJ01S0045582.1:15111-49204 GCA_010110895.2 Picea sitchensis
TATAGGTATTGGGGGGTATAAAAAGGGATATTTGGTAAAAATAACAACTATATCATAAAAATAAGGGTTTTTTTTAATGGAAAAATGTATTGGAAGGGGGGTTAATCAAAAGGATCTGGGGTGGTATTTATCAATATCTAGTGAAATTGGGGATATTCTTTAATATCCTACGAACGAACACACTATTTCATAATTTCATTGAGTGGATACCCCATGCTTCGGGATGAGCCAATGAATAGAGGTGGGGTCTTGTTGGGACATAGTTGTGTGTGAACAAATTTTCCCATGATTATGATCATTTATTTGTTAGTGGGAATATGGATTATTACGTATTTATCGAAAAATATGGAGGTTTAATAAGTAAGACTATTTTTTATGGAGGGAGTGGAGACATGGACCATTTATTTGCAACCTCCATTGAGCATTATATATTAGGGGATTGGGGATTTTTTCATCAAATATCATGTATTTTTTTACTTTGAAAAACTCTCTCATTTCTGAGGTGTTGCAAGTGCGTAAGGGAGTCAGAGGAGTGAGTAAGTTCACCTCCCTTTCCTATTGGGGGTAATGATGACATATGCAACATGATTTTGTTAATACAATAAAGTAGATATGAAGGATATGTTAGATATTTTTGCATGTATTTGTTTTTGTGGAATTGGTAGTTATCAAATTACTAGTTATGTAATTAGAATTTATGTGGTTTTGATAAGTTTATTGTTGTTTACATTAGGGTTTTATTCTATAATAAGTTGGTTGTAGGAGAAAAGAGACAATATAAGTTGAACTATTGTAATTCAGACTTGGAGATGACCTAGAAGAAGGTGAACTACAAGTTGAATATAGCTTGGAAGAAATGAATTTGATTTAGTAGTCATTGAGATTTGCAATCGTGAAGACATAACTAGGTCCATGATAGTAGGCATTTATCATACAAGCCTTATGTGGTAAATGACTATTGTATTAGATATATCTCTAAGAAGGATTGGACCTTTGTAGTCTTGGAGATATAAAGAGTTATCAATTAATAAAGGAGAGAAAATAGAAGATTGAATATTATAAATGCCAGACCCAATAGATATTGTTTGGTCATTAGTTGATAACTGGCGGAATATTTGGGAGTTATAAGCAGATGTAGAGGCCATTCAACCTAGGTGTTGGTGGGTATTTTTGTCTAAATAGTAAGGCCATGGAATCCCTAAAATAGATGATAGAAGAATCCATAAGGTAGGATGGAGATTAAAAAATTGGTTGAGGAAGTTAATTGAGGGATCACAATTGACAAGGAGATTTTCTATTGAAAGGAAGAGGGGATAGAGGAAAAGTAGACTTTAACTCAGTTTCTAGTATTTCTAGACATTGTAAACGTTTCTCTGTGAGAAGAGAAAGTGGAAGTGACAAGGATAGATCTACATTTAATTATCATTTGATATAAAAGAAAATTGTGAGAGGAGGAGTGGATGGTATTTTATTATTTCAACCCTAAGGATATGGAATCCTATAGGTCATGTAAGTTTCCATGTGTAAACACTGATTAGTTGACATATTGTGTACAAAAGAACACATTAGAGTTTCTTCCCCATATTTCTTCTCCTTAAAAACATTTTTGAATTGTTTATCAATGTTCTTTATATGATTGTATGTTTTTTATTATGTTAAAAKMTTAATATRGAAAGGAATCTAGGCTAGAATAATCACAAAAGGTATATTGTTGATTTTAATTTGAAATGTGGTTGGACTRTTATTTTCAAATATTGACTCAGCCATTAGATTRTATATCATTTAAMAAACATAACCAAATGAATTATGTATAAACACTAGTGGAATACATGATCRGGGATTCATATAATTTCTTTTAGYATATTCRTGTTTTTTTTATGAACATGTTGCAAGTTATCTCTTGAATGATTAATGTAGGTTCACAAAACATTTTTTCATCATTATCATAATGAGATTAGTTTTTGGAACAAATTTTCTTGATCATGCATTGGTGGCAGTGATATGGGAAAGAAAGTAAATTCAATTATTGCTAAATTTTGTGGAATCACCAATACATTAGCATGCACACTATCATGCCATATCAATTAGAAATTCAATTACATCATTGATTGATCTGGATTATGTAGAGAATGAAATGAAGGAAAAAATATAAATGGAAACAAATAGAGATATTGTAGATAACACAATAATAGAAATCCCAAATTCTATTAACAAATGAAATGGAGTAGAACTATAAAATTCAAAGAAATACAAACTAGTTGGTAGAATGGTGGTAGATTAACTTTGAAAATAGATTTGTCAGCTATTGAGATTTTATGTAATTTCAGAATTTATTCCTAAGTGTAATTGTGAAAGGGTTTATTGATAAGTAATGTCTTTTAGGTATTTTAGAGTATAAATAGAGGTTCTATCGAGTAATTTTGATCACTCATTGAATACAAGTACAAGAGATTAGTACACACTTGTCTAGGAGTCTATTCTTGGTTCATTTTTGGGTCTCTTTGGTATTCATTTCGTGAAAGAGCATTGCATGACATTGTACATGTTGGAGGAATCTATACTGAGGAAAGTTTGTAGGGTTTTCTCCCCCTTGAGCGTTTCCCTGAGGATATATATTATTGTTCTGTGGATATCTATATTTTAGTTGTGATCCTTTTGCATATTAAATAATAATAAAAGAATACAATACTTTAACTGTTGGAAAAACAAAAAGAAAACAACAAGGTATCAGAGCAAGCCTGGAAAAAGAAGATTTTCCCCCAGATTTTTGGAAGTGTTTTGGAAAACTAACTTCATGATGCAGGAGAATTTCTCCACCTCATATAGGTGTAATCAAGCCAATGCATTAGCGCACTAAGAGGAATGAGTTCCGAGGAAAGAGAGGCACCAACCCTCTCATTTTGAACATTAATTTAAAAATTTAATGTAACTTAAAGTTTGAAGGCTCGAGGAAATCTGAGCCACTGTCTTTGTACAAGATAATAATTGTAATGTGTAGTGTCACCTTAAATGGTTGACAGTTGGGTAGATTTAGGCCTGATTCTGACTGGATTTCCATTGAATGTAATTTAATGAGAGTAGGTGGATGAACACTCGATAGCCCCTCTTTTGAAAAAAGATAATTGTATCGAAATTCATTAGGAACAAGTGAGTTAGTTAATTAGTTTATTCATAGTAGAGAAGAGAGGAGAGAAAGAGTTGAAGACTCTGTAGTAGTCCTGCCTTATAAAATTTTGTACAAAACCATTCAGATTAATACAAGGAGTAGTTTTTCCCGCCCATGGGGTTTCTGTGTGTTTTTATGAGCTTTTCTTAATGTCTTTGAATATTTTTTGTATGTTTATGAATGCCATAGATGCATATATATTTCAATTTGTAGGAGTAGGAATAATTCGCTATATGTATTTTTTGAGGGGTTTTGGGCTCTCACAACTTTGCAAGGAGTGCACCTTAGATTTGTTAGAGAAATCTAAAAATCCAACGCAAGGAGTGCACAAGAAATCAATTTATATTTCTGTAAGGATCATTCCAGGTGGGCACACCAAACCCATTTTAAAGATCAGAAGGAATAGTGCAAAAGAAGGAACACCAGAGTTACTGAAGACTCAGAGGATTCATCACAAGGCTTGCATGAGAGCTATGTTTCGAGTTTTGAGAGGAAGTTGTCAAGTGGGTACACCAAAAGGAGTAGTGTAAGGAGTGCACATCAGATTTGTTGAACACTCTGAAGAAGATATACCATAGTTGTTGAATACTCTGAGGAATCTTTGCAATGAGTGCATCGAGCAGGCGCAAGGAGTGCACAAGGACTCTACTTTGAGTTCTATGAGAAAGTTTCCAAGAGGGACACCAAAAGGTAAAGCTCAAAGGGAGAAGTGCAAGTCTGCACAGAAAGCACAAGGAGTGCACCAGAAATAAAGAAGTTTCAGTTTCAAGATCTGGAGGAAATAGTTTGAGTGCTAGAAGGGCATAAGAAATTTATAAGGAGAAAAGGGTAGAGACCCTTAGAACTGAGTGAGTTGGAATATCGGGAGAAATAGTGCAAGTGTGCACGCAACCAAATCAAAACGTGCAGAGGCCAAACCATATATAGGTGTGAAATATCAGGAGAGATAGTCTGAGCTTATGTAGAGCATGCACGAGAGTGTGCAGGAGAAAATTCTAAGTCTCAAACTGTAGGAGAAGCGCAAGGAGCAGTGCAAGAATATTTTCAAGAAAATCTTCCAGTCTAAAGTCTCTAGAATTTTAGAGGGTGCAGAGAGAGCGCCAGAGGTCAAATTTTTCAATTTACAAGCTCAGGAGGGAGAGTTCGAGTACTAGGAGGGCGCGAGAAACCACCTCGAGGGAAAAAGGGCCAAGACCCTTTGAATTTTTAAAAACATTTCAAGCTCAGGTGGTGAAACACAATCAAAGGATGAGGAGTCAGCCTTGCCGGAGGAGGATCAAAGGTCAATCCTTTGAAAAAATATTGAGAAAATCTTCATTCAGAAGGAAAGAACAACAACTGCAGAGAGGGGGTACATGAGCCATTGGATCAACTACAAGAACATATATGAACTGTCAAAATCCAGTCCAGGCAGGAGGAGGAGCGCATTGCAGAGGAGAAAATATCTCAGCTCCAGGATTTGAACGTGTGGATCGACGACCGTCTGATCCATGCAAGATGCATAGGGTTTGATCCCTTGAAGTCCTTTGAACCTCTCCAATTCAGAGTTTTTCATTTTTATGCACAGAGGGGACAAGTCTCCCGAAGTCTCGAAGTTTGAAGTGAATCGAGACCATCCATATCTAAGGATGAGGTTTCAATGGATCATTGAGTTCAGAGGAATGGATTTCTGGGAGATCAGGAGTGTGGAAGTGTTCATTCCCTCCAAAGCTACGAATACCAAAGTCAATCAAAGTAGTCAATAAAATGAGGGGACACATGGAAATAGATCTCGTGGTTCGAAGCCTCATCACTCTAGAGGAAGTTGAATGTATGTTGGGTGGAGTTGAGAACTCCTGGAGCTCCGAAGGACGGAGAATATCCTAGTCATTGATCAAAGAGACACGTGTCAGCAGATCGTAGAGTCCAGAATATCAGCTACCTGGGGAACAAAAGAGGGAAGTGTTTCAGAGCGAGGAATCCTGAAGCTCTGAACAACAGAGTGAATCCTGGTCATTGGCTCAAGAGACATGTGGTAGCGGATCATGAAGTCCATAGGTAGGGCACTCCGGAGTTCTTGGACAAGATTCATTAAAATGTCGAGACTCCCAAAGGTTGAAGTTGATCTAACCCATTCATCTGTAGGAGACATGTGGCGCTAGATCTGGAGATACGTAGAACTAACACTCTGAAGGAATTGGTTCAAGTTGCAACAAGAATTCCCGAAGGGTCAGGAGTTGGAGTAGATATCGACCATTGATTTCAGTGGACACCTGTCAGGATATTTGAGGGTCTGGAGCCTCGGTACTCTGGAGGAAGCCACATGCAGAGTTGTGGGGAATTTCGGAGGCCCGAACATCGGAGTCTCATAATTTATCTCATCCGTCCATTCTCAAGGGACACATGGAGGGAAGATATTTCCTTCGCCAATTCGGTACTCCAAAGGATAGAGCACGTTAGGCATCAAGAACTCTCCAATCTTGTATTTCTGAAACAAATCAGAGTTGTTGGTCATCGAAAGAGGAGGACCATTGATCTGTTAGCCTTCAAAGGTTCGCTAGGTCGACACTCCAGGGGAACTGAGGTATAGTTCTCCTAAATAATCTGAAGCCTAGAGCCTAGAAGTTAGTTGAGAGTCGTCGATTTGTGGTGACAAGAGAACCGTTCAATCCAATTCAGGGTTCGACTCTCCGAGGTCATAGAGAGTTAGAGTGGTGGAAATATTTGGATCGCAGTGTCATTGTGAGCTGTCGATCTCAATGGGTATCGCAAGTCGTTGATCCCCTCCAGTGTTTGTAATTTCACCCATTTGTGACTTCAGAGGAATAGAGAGGTAAGGAAGGTATATTTCTTGAAGCCCGAAGTGTCTAGACCTTCCAAAGTAGCACCTTTTGGGTAGCGCCTGGTGATATCCCAGGGTCACATGGGGTTTTTGTCAAAGTGAAAGGGGATAGGGGCCTGAAATTGAAATTAAAGAGGAAGGGTCTTAGGAAAATATCCCGCAGGTCTAGAATTTGACCTGTACGAGATATTAAGGACCTGTGAAGTTGGTTTTGGGGCCTCAGCGAGATCCCAAGAGCTAATCCAACTCCTTGTTTATGAAAATCCTAGACTGGGAGGTCGTGCACACTCCAGGGAGAGGGTGGGGTTTGCATCAAGTGGTATCAGATCCATAAAAAGGTTATATTTTGATACCATCAAGTGGTATCACAGCTAGAATTTAGCTTAGTCAGAAAGATAAAATGGCTACAGAAGGCCAGAAACGGGGTCAGAGAAAAGACCTCCAGCGTGTGAGAAAAGAGAAAATGGATAGATATCTCAAGGAGATTCAAGAATAACTCTATAGGCTGATGTTGAATATGTAGCAAGAAGCACGTGGATGTTGGAAGTATGAATGGACTTTGAAGAAGAAACCAAAATGGCATGTCCAATAGTTGGTTTCCAGAACACATAAACATGTGTTGAGGAGGTGGTTGAGGCATGCTAAAAACCTCAGTTCCACAGAGGGGAAAGTGGTTTACATTTTTGAAATAGAGATTGGAGAAACCCTCAGTTATGAGGAAGAGAGATCGATTTTAGATCTCGCATACTTCCAGGAGGGAAGGACATAAATTTTATCTTGACAGGTGGGAAAGGAAGAGGAGGAGAGATTGTCTGAAATTCTCGAAAGCTCAGATAAGAGTTTGGATTAGCAAGGAGTGTTGACAGAGGAGGATCATAGGTGCATTCTGATCATTGGAGGAATTAGAACATTCCTTCTAAACAGCCCATTCAAGGCCAATGCATGTGTTGAAGGTGTAGAAGATGAAAGACAACCAATGAAGACTGTCACGGAGGAGAAGAAACAGACATTGACATCTACCCAAGAGATGAAAGGAGAAGAGGAGAATTCAGACAAGATTCTCACTCAGTGGGAAATAGAACTGAAGATGTTGGAGGGTTGGTTATGCAAAATAGTGATAGAGGAAGACTTCCCGATGGAGACAGTCATGCAGAGTGGAGAAGAATTCCAACCCGAGGAGTAGTTGGATGAAGCTGAATTCATACCAGTGCAAGGACAGATGGAGGAATTTGTAGAAGGAGAGATGTCAGAGGAGATCATCGATAACCAACTTAGTAATATTGTTGTATAATTTGAACCTATGATGGAGTGGCAAGTCAAGGCCATAGGAGATGAAAACAGTGTGGGAGATCAAGACGATATTCCCTTTGATGTTGTGAGGAAAAGGAGAAGATGGAGTAGTGGAGCAGAGTCAATGATAAGAGCCATCCAGTGGACCAGTTGGAAGAGGAAATTGAATGAATTAGAAGGATGATGTTGAGATCATCACAGGATATAGCCATCAATAGAGAGAAGATGACTAGAGGAGAACCCGTAGTAGCAGGACAAAAAAAACAAGGAAGAGGATGATATGGACAGCTCCACATCAAAGTATGGGACCCTGGAGGATTTCAATAGCAGCATCAAAGTATCCATGAGTAGGACCTCATGATCTTGTCAACATGGGAGTATGATGTAGGATCATCGTTCCACCTCATATATGCATCATCAAGCCAGTGCATCAATGCACTAGGAAGAACTAGTTTCATGGAAAGAAAGGTGCCAACCCTCTCATTTTGAACTTTAATTTAAAAATTTAATGTAACTTAAAGTTTGAAGGATCGAGGAAATCTGAGCTACTGTCTTTGTAAAGGCGAATTATTGTAATGTGTAGTGTCACCTTAAATGGATGACACTTGGGTAGATTTAGGCCTGACTTAGACTGGATGTCCATTGAATGTAATTGAATGTAATTTAATGAAAGTAGGTGGAGGAAGGTTCGAGAGCCCCTCTTTTGCAAAAATATCATTGTATAGAAATTCATTAGGAACAAGTGAGTTAGTTAAATAGTTAGCTCATAGTAGAGAAGAGAGGAGGGAAATAGTTGAAGACTCTATATCATTCCAACCTTGTAAACTTTTGTACAAAACCACTCATATTAATACAAAGAGCATTTTTTCCTTCCCATGGGGGTTTTTTGTGTTTTTATGAGTTTTTTTAATGTCTTTGAATGTTTTCTATATGTTTATGAATTCCATAGATGCATATATATTTCAATTTGCAGAAGTAGGAAGAATTATCTATCTGTAGATTCTGAGGGGTTTTGGGATCTCACGGCTCTGCAAGGAGTGCACCTTAGAGTTCTTAGAGAACTCTAAAATCCAGAGAAAGGAGTGCATGAGAACTTTGTTTAGATTTTTGTGAGGAGCGTGCCAGGTGGTCACACCAAAACTGTTTTAAATCCTAGAAGGAATAGTGTGAGATAAGGAACACTAGACTTACTGAACAATCTAAGGATTCAATGCAAGGTGTGCATGAGAACTCTATTTCGAGTTCTAAGAGGAGGTTTCCAAGAGGGTACAACATAAGGACTAGTGTAAGGAGTGAAGATCAAATTTTTTGAACACTCTAAAGAATATATACCCGAGTTGTTGAATACTATGAGGAAGCTTTGCAAGGAGTGCATCGAGCAGGTGCAAGGAGTGTGAAAGGACTCTACTTTGAGTTATGTGAAAAGGTTGCCAAGAGGTCACACTAGAAGGTAAATCTCAAGGCGAGTAGTGAAATTCTGCACAAGAAGTGCAAGGAGTGCGCCAGAAACAAAGAAGTTTCAGTTTCAAGCTCTCGAGGAAAGAGTTTGAGTGCCATAAGGGCACAAGAAATTGATAAGGAGAAAAGGGCTGAGACCCTTAGAACTGAGTGGGTTGGAAGCTCGAGAGAAATAGTGCAAGTGTGCACACCGCAAAATCAAGATGTGCAGAGGCCGAACCATCTACAGGTTTGAAAGATCAGGAGAGATAGTTCGAGTTTAGGCAGATCAAGCATGAGAGTGTGCATGAGAACAATCTAAGTCTCAGAATGTAGGGTAAGTCCAAGGAGAATGGAAGGAATATTTTTGGGAAAAGTTTCTAGTTTGAAGTCTCTATAATTTTAGAGGGCATAGGGAGAGCACCAGAGGTCAAATGTTTTAAGTGAAAAGATCAGGACGGAGAGTTTGGGTACAAGGAGGGTGCGAGAAATCACCTGGAGGGACAAAGGGTAGAGACCCTTTGAATTTTTAAAAACATTTCAAGCTTAGGAGGTGTAGCACAATCAAAGGCCGAGGAGTCAGCCTTGCCGGAGGAGGATAAAAAATGAAGACTTTGAAAAATTAGTGAGAAAATCCTTCATTCGGAAGGAAAGTGGAGCATCCGTAGAGAGGAGCTACAAGATTCGTTGGATTAGTTGCAATAATTGATCTAGACCATAAAAATCCAGTCCAGATAGGAGGAGGAGCGTGCCACACAGGAGGACAGATCCCAGCCACAGTATCTGAGTGTGTGGATAGACAACTGTCTGATCTAGGTAAGTTTCACGAGGTTTAATTCCTCGAAGTCATTCGGACTTCGCCAATTTGAAGTTTTTAATTTTTATGTGTAGGGGAAAAGTCTCACGAAGTCTCGAAGTCTGAAGTGAATCGGGACCGTCCATATGTAAGGACGTGTGCCAAAGGATCGTTGAGTTCAAGGGAATGGTTGTCCGGAAGATTAGGAGTGTGGAATTGTTCATTCCCTCCGAAGCTCTGAATACCAAAGTCAATGAAATTCATCAATAAAGGGAGGGGACACGTGGAAATAGATACTGTGGTCTGGAACCTCAACACTCTATAGAAAGTTGAATGTATTTTGGGTAAATTTGAGAACTCTTGGAGCTCCGAAGGATGGAGAAGATCCTAGTCGTTGATCAAAGAGGACACGTGTCAATGGATCGTTGAGTGAGGAAGACCAACTATACGAGGAACAAAAGAGGGAAGTGTCTTGGAGCGAGGACTCCCAAAGCTGTGAAAAATAGATTGAATTTTGTTTGTTTGTGCAGGTGACACATGGTTGTGGATCTTGAAGTCCGAAGGAAAGGCACTCTGGAGGTCTTGGATGAGATTCGTTAAAATGTCGAGACTCTCTAAGGTCGGAGTCAATCTGAGCCATTGATATGGAGGAGGAAACGTGGTGCCATATTTGTAGATCTGGAGAAATAACACTCCGAAGGCATTGGTTCGAGTTGCATCAATAATTCCCGAAGGGCCGAGAGTCAGAGTAGATATCGACCATTGATTTCAGTGGACACCGGTCAGGAGATCTGAGGGTCCGGAGGTATGCTACTATAGAGGAAGCCGTGTGCAGAGTTGTGGGAACTTATAGAGGCCCAAAGGTCGGAGTCCCATAGTTGATCGCATCTGTCCATTCTCAAGGGACACGTGGAGGGAATATCTTTCCTCCGCCAGTTTGGCGCTCCAGAGGACAGAGTGCGTTAGGCATCTGGAAATCCTGAAGCCCAGATTTCCAAAAAAATCAGAGTCATTGGTCGTCAAAAGAGGAGGATCGTTGATATTTTAGCCTTCGGAGGTTCCCCAGTTCGACAATCTAGGGGACCTGAAGTATAATTCTCCGAAATACTTCGAAGCCCAGAGCCGCGAAGTTAGTTGAGATTCATCGATCTGTGTTGACACGAAAACCATCTGATCTAATTCGGGGTTCGTCTCTCTGGGGGCATAGATAGTTAGAGCGGTGGAGAGCTCCAGATCCCAGAGTAATTGTGAGTCGTCGATCTCGATGGGTGTCATGGGCCTTTGATCCCCTCCAATGTTTGAAATTTCTACCATTCGTAACTTTGAAGGAATTGAGTGGTAAGGAAGGTAGATGACCCAGATCCCAAAGTGTCTAGACCTTTCGAAGTAACGCCTTTTGGGTAGCTCTTGGTCATAGCCCAAGGTCACATGGGGTTTTCTCCTAAGTGAAAGGGTCTTAGGAAAATATCTTGTGGGTCTATCAATTGACATGTGCAAGAGATTAAGAACCTGTGAAATTGGTTTTGGGGGCTCAGCGAAAGCCTGAGAGTTAATCTAGTTCCTTGTTTATGAATGATCCTAGACCGAGAGGTCGTGCGGACCCTAGGGAGAGGGTGGGGTTTGCATCACTTCATATTCTCATGTAAGATGAGTACCATCACCAAAATTGATGAGAATATAGAAGGAGAAGAAAACTTAAAAGCATGGAAGTAAAGATTAGTCCTCCTTCTGGAATAACATGATTTAGAAACATTTGTTGAGGAGGAAGCTCCAGAACCATAGGAAGATGAGGCCAAGGAAAAGTATAAAAGGAAGCAGGCTATGGCTAAGAGGATTATTGCAGAATGAATCAGGAATCATTTGATCCATCATGTTTCTCTGTTAAAATATCCGAAGAAGATGATAGATGCATTGACTCATCTATTTGAAGGAAAAAACATCAACAAAAGGATGACATTGAAGACCTAGATGAAGAATGCGAAGATTCAAGATTTAGAGTCAATTCACTCTTACTTCTCGACAGATAATTAGATCAAGGAACATATTGAAGTTATTGGAGACACTGTTGATGAAGAAGAAATGGTTATGACCACCTTGAATGGTCTCCCAAGGTCACGAGACTGATTCATTCAAGGAATATGATCAAGGAGGATGCTAATCAATTTTAGCAAATTATGGGAAGATTGCACTCAAGAGGAAGCAAGGATGGTAGCAAGAGAAGATAAATTGAGGGATGATGATCAAGCTTTAGTTGCTCATACAAGGAAAGGAAAGAGTAAGAAAGAACCATAATCCCCAAAGAAACCTCAAAATTTGAAGAAGAATCAAAGATACTATTCAAATGTGATGTGTTTCTCTTGCAAAAAATTGGGACACATTGTAAAATTTCATCCGCTTATTCTTAACTAAAATAAAAGGAAAATGGAAAGATTCATCATGCTCATGTTGCCAAAGATGATGAACCATCGAAGAAAATTGCAAGAGAATATGATTCAAGTGATGATGACTACATACTAATATTATCTCTCATAGGAATAGTCACCCCTAGAAATGATAGTTGGTAGGTGGATAGCGGTGCTTCTAAGAACATGACAGGGTATAAAGGCTCTTTGTCAAACTTAATTTATAAAGACTCACCTCATAATGTGAATTTGGGTGATGATTATCAGTATCCGATCAAAGGAGTAGGAGAGGCCTCCTACAAACTAGATTCCGGGAAAGCAATGAGGATGAAGGAGATGCTTTATGTACCAGGTTTGAAGAAGAACCTTCTATCGATTTAATCTTTGGATGAAAAGGGTTTCAAGGTTGCCTTTGTAGATAGATAAGTTCTCATGTGGCCAAAAGGAAAGATGTTTGATGATGAAGTTGTTATCGGTGTCCAAGAAGGATGCCTCTATAAATTAAAGGGATGCTCAGATTCAACATTGATTCACGACACTGTGAATTCAAGTGAGCTATGGCATAGGATATTTTCCCACCTACACTATAGAGCTTTACCAGTGGTGAGAAAGATGGTAACAGGACTACCATATATTTAGGTGAATCCAGATGGCGTGTGAAAAGGTTTTTCACAAGGAAAGAATGTGAAGAACCCCTTTCCAAGAAGTGATAGCAAAGCCAAAGGAGTCTTGGATATTGTACACTCGGACGTATTCAGACCGATGTCAGCACCATCGCTCAATGGGTACATATATTATGTATATTTTATTGATGATTACTCATGCAAAACTTGCATTTACTTCTTGAATTAAAAAGGTGAAGTATTTGGTAAGTTCAAGGAATTCAAGGAACTAGTAGAAAACCTACCAAAAAGGAAGATAAATACGTTGAGATCATACAATGGAGGAGAATTCACATCAAGTGAATTATTATATTTCTGCAAAGAATTTTGGATTAAGAGGGAGCTCTCTACTCCCTATAATCCGCAGTGAAATGGAGTGGTAGAGAGAAAGAATCAAATGATTATGGAAGCAGTGAAGGACATGATCTATGATCAAGATTTACCTATGTATCTATGGGCAGAAGATGTGATGACACTTGTGTATGTATAGAACATAAGTCCTCATCGAGTTCTTGAAAAAAATACACTAGAGGAAATGTTTTCAGGAGATAATCCATAGGTCATCCACCTAAGTATATTTGGTTCTTGATGTAGATCCCCATTCTCGCCTCGGGGTTGCGCGACCTCCCGGTCTAGGATCTTTAAAATACTAAGATGAATTGGTTTTCTGGGCCTCTAATAGACCCTAGAATAAATTATGCCCACACACAAGCCCTATTTCCTCCTAAGGCATAGGTCATATGGTACCCATGGGCCCTCTCCTTATCACTTTTCAAATCTCAACGCCCATGGGCACTATCTCCCCTCCACTATGCCCTCCCTAATGTGACCTCGGGCTATAACTTGGGGCTCAACCTCCTTAGTGGTTCGTGTTCTTTCTCACAATCAATGGTTGTGATTTACTTCAGAACTCCACGCTTCAGGAGTTCTGAGCTTTCCAAACACCCCTTTCTCCCATGCTCTCACCTTTTGATTTCCTCCGTAGTGATTTTCCCCCAAAGTGAATCTCCACACTCCACGTGTCTTTTCTTCCAAAAGGGAACTTTGTGCCATCCTGGAAACCTCCTACTCAACGCACACGTTGCAGAGCTCTCTTTTACAGATTTTTCAGTAACTCTGTGAGTATCCTTCCCTTGACACTCTTCTCTCGTTGAACTCAGAATAGAGTCCCAAAGAGGTTAGGGACCATCCATCATCCAAAGGGACATGTGCATAAGATATGCAACTCCAGAGTAGAAGCACTTAGGGATTTTTATAGACAAGGGAAGAGTGAACTCGTCGGAGCTCTGAAGGCCAGAGTAGATCCTCGTCGTTGGTTTCCAAGGGTTACGTGTCAATAGATCTCAAACTCGGGAGGAAAGTCACTACGAGAGATTTCATATGCAGAGTGTGAAAAAATCCCGAAGCTCCGAAGAGAGGATTTAATCACAACCGTTCATTGCGAAGGACACATGGAGAGAGATCTAAAAGTCCAAAGGTCTAATACTTTGAAAGGAAGTGATTGAGCGAAGTTGAAGAACTCCCAAAGTCCACAGGGAGTGGAGAAGATCTGGACCACTAGATCCAGAACGACACGCGACAGAGATCCATGTACTCCAGAGGAAAATCACTCTAGAGGATTCGTAGTGTGAAGACAAAAAAACTAATGAAGTGTGAAGTGGAGGAGTTCATTGGAACCATTGGATCGAAGAGGGACATGTGTCAGAGGATCCCTCACTTCGGAGGTCGTACACTCAGGAGGAAAGTGAATAAAGGGTGGAGTGAAACTCGTGGAGCGTTGAAGTAAAAAAATTGATCCAGGTCTTCTATTAGGAAGCACAAGTTTCAGCAGATCATGGACTCTGGAAGTTTGTCACTACAGAGGATTTGCATAGTATTTGTTCGAAAATTGTCAGAGCCTGAGGTCATTGTGGATCATAGATATTCGGTGAAGAGTGTGGACCGTTGATTCACACAGGAGACATGTGGAGTGTGGAGATTCACTTCGGGGGAAAGTCACTATGTAGGAAATCGAAAGGTGAGAGCACAGGATAAATGGGTGTTTCGAAAGATTAGAACTCCCAAAGCGTAGAGTTCCGGAGTAAATCACAACCATCGGTTGTGAAAAGGAACATGGACCACATATATGGTCTGAGGGTGTTTTCGTGAAGCCGAAGTTGCGAAGTGCTAAGGAGGTTAAGACTTAGGTCATATCCCGAGGTCACATTGAAAAGGGGCTAGTGGAGGGGAGATAGCGCCCATCGGCGTTGAGATTTGAAAAGAACTAAGGAGAGGGCCCATGGGTACCATATGACCTACACCTTAGGAGGAAAGAGGGCATGTGTAAATTCTTTTGGGGTTCAATGAGGATCCCGAAGAGACGATTCGTCTCAGTGATTTAAAGATCCTCGATTGGGAGGTTGCGCAACCCTAAGGAGAGAAGGGGTGTCTGAATCAGGATTCTTGTATATGTGTATGTCTCTAAGGAAAAGGGAATAAAGTTGGACCCATATGGAAAGAAAGGTATATTTTTTGGGTACACTGACACATTGAAGGCCTATAGAGTATACATTCCCAGGCATCAGAAGATCAAGATTCGCAGGGATGTAACCTTCGATGAGGATGTAGCTTTTCAGAAATCAAATTAGGGTCATGCAGAGGAATATCATGACGAAGAAAATGGAGTTCCTATATCCTCAAAGACAGGAGAAGTGGAAGAAAAGGAATCCATTCCTGAGGACCAGGATATGGAAAAACCACAGAGGAATGTGGAGAATCCTACATAAAAGAGAAAACCATCTTGGGCACAAGAGGCCATCAAAGATGCATAGAGATATGGTTCCAAGGATGGATCATTTGGGAAAGTTAAGAAACCAAAACCGTATCCCAGCTATGTGGAATTATTGTGTGGTATCATTGATGTAGAGCCTACCAAATATGAAGAATCTACAAGAAATAAAGAATTAAAGGATTCCATGGTCGATGAATACCAATCAATAGTGAAGAATGATGTTTGGGATGTGGTTCCCAGACCCAAGGAAAAATCAGTTGTGAGCTCCAAGTGGATATTCAAGACGAAGCATGTTGTAGATGGAAGCATTGAGAAATACAAGGCTAGATTTGTAGCATGAGGATTTTCTCATAAGCAAGGAATTGACTATGAGGAGAATTTTTCTCCTGTGGCAAGATATACTTCAATAAGGGTTGTTCTTTCAATAACTATTGTGATGAAATGGAAGGTTCATCAAATGGACATGAAGATGATATTTTTTAATGGGGTAATAAAGGAAGAGGTTTACGTAGAAAACCCACAAGGAGACACATGTTTGTAGGTTAAAGAAGGAATTATATGGATTGAAGGAGGCACCGAGAGCATTATTGCAAGAGGCATTACATGGTCAATTGTTAATTTTTACGATGAGCTTGGGATTTACCAAGAGAAGTGTAGATCCTAACCTTTACTTCAAGGTTGAGGGTGATGGGCAGTGATATTACTACTATATGTGGATGACTTGTTCTTAGCAGGGCATGGAAGCTCATCATTGAGTTAACAGAGAAACTTCTGATCTGAGTTCTAAATGAAAGACAGGTTTATGCACTACTTTTGGTCCTAGAGTGCGGTGGGGAAGATGGGATCTTCCTAAATCAAGGAAAAGATGTTGTGGATATCTTGAATGGGTTCGGGATGTTGGACTGTAAGTTGATGGCTACACCAATGGCATCAAATATGAAGTTGTTGGATGATATGACTTCAAAGGTTGTGGATGCTACATTATATAGGTAATTGATTAGATCATTGATGTATTTAACAAACACAAGACCAAACATATGTTTTCGCAATCAGGTGAACATGTCTAAGCTCAACCATATAATGACTCAATGTGTTCACAACAAAACATGTGATGAGGTACGCTAGTACAGGTGGATTATAGACTAAGTATGTTGGAGACAATGAGATCATTCTACTTGGATTTTCATATTCATATTGGGTCGGTAGTGTTGGAAGCTGGAAAAGTACATTAGAATGTTGCTTCACTTTGGGGTCGGGTATGATTTCCTTGGATGATGAAAGAAATAGTAGTAGCCTTTTCGGTATGGATGAAGGAAAGTATGTGGAAGCATGCACAACAAATTAGAGTAGTGTGTGGCCAGTGAATGGATTATTCTATATTGTGATGGAAGCATTATGTCTTGTGCGAAAACCAAAGTTGTATAAAGTTTTCAAGAACACGATGTTTCATTATAGATCAAAGCATATTGAAATAAGGTATCCCTGTCTCGAGGAGATATGGTGCAGAAGGGAGTAGTGTGGCTCCAATATATGGCTACCTATGAGCAAGTTGTGCTGGATGTCTTGAGAAAGCCATTGTCAAGGATTTTGAGTACTTGAGGGGACAAGCTCGGTGTAGTCTGTCTTCATAGGGAGTGATGGTTTCAGATGTTATCACAGGGTAGTAGATGTCATGATTACATTTTGTAGCTATTGGAGAGATACCCAATGACCCTTGATGCATGTTGAGGAGATGAGTTACATATGTTATCGCATGGTACTAGATGTCATTCATAAGATATTGAGCTTTCTGCAGGAAACTTGATAGTTTCATGATGACATGTTATAGTTATTGGAGAGCTACCACAACCCTAGATGCACTTTGTGAAGTCACTATGGATTTCCTATGATGTATATATCTGTGTGTCCGATAGTCAATGGTCATGATCTTGACATCTCAGCTTGTGGCAGTGTTAGAGTATGTGCCGAATAGAATACCTTCCTCATTAAAGAGGTGTTGAGATTTTATGTAATTTGAAATGTTATTCTTAAGTGTAATTGTGAAAGGGTTCATTGATAAGTCATGTCTTTTAGGTATTTTAGAATACAAATAGAGGTTATATCGAGTCACTTTGATCACTCATTGAATATAAGTACAAGAGAGTAGTATGTACTTATCTAGGAGGCTATTCTTGGTTCGTATTTGGGTCTCTTTGGTATTGATTTCATGAAAGATAATTTTATGACATTGTACATGTTGGATGTAACATCTCGCTCTGGCACGAAGCGAACTTATTCTTTGAGTACACTTTCTTGCAAGTGATCAGGATTATTATGATATTAAAACATTTAACTTTGGTTATAGGCATCATGGGTAGATGACGAGGTTGTTTACTACATTGTATAGATAGGTGTTATTATTTCGATTTCTTGAGTGTGGAGGGTTTTGACATTGGAGATGTAGAGAGCATGATGGAACTATGGACTCCAGTCGAGTGTGATGTGCTAATGGGTTTGATTGATTTCTTGTGATATTAATACATTTGATTAGATGATATGATGTGGACATGTTAAGACATGATTTGCTGATGATGACGATGGCTTACCGACCAAACTCACATATGGAGTAAAGGGGTCACACCACGACTACCAAAGAGGTTGAGGGAGAGGTGTGGACAACAACCCCTGCCACAACTTACTAGCACTCTCATACATTGAGCGAACTATGGAGTTAGCGATTACCTAGTTGAGGGACCCGATGTCATGGTGACTGTGAGCGATGCGCTCTCCACGGTGAATTCTAAAGAAGTGCGAAATAAGGTCGGAGCCTTATTCCTTAGAATCCATAGTCTCCCACAAGTTCACATGACAGAGTGTTGACTCCAGGGAATATAGATGTCTATGTCAGTCAAAACAGTGGCACCTTGGGCAAATGAATTAAAATACAGAAGGGACACGTCAGCGCAAAGAAACAAAAGTGGCCAGTGGCACCTTGGGCGGTGAGTGCGTCTGAAGAACACGTAGCGTTGATGTTGATGAAGGAACTAACCTAGATGTCCCTAAGACAAATATCTCATTAAAAATTTTTAAAACTGCCCTAATTAAAAATACTCTTGATTCGAATCTAATTTCTAAGTCTAAAACTTCTGTAGGGGTAGAATTTTGTCTACCCTTAAGAAACTATCTCTATAAAAATAAAAGGGCAGAAGTTTAAAAAAAAAACCAGCAAGTAATAATTGTGGACTTCATAAATTTTGGGTAAAATGAAGAGGTAATAACTTAAATAAAATCTATGGATATAAAGGTAAAGAAGAAATTAATTTGTTGCTTTTGAAGTGTAAAAAGAAGATATTAAATTAATGAAAAGGAAAAAGAGGTTAAATTGCGGTGGCGTTTTTAGATCCTTATAGAAGGGAAGAGGAAATAAAAAATAGGAACTAGGGAAAGAAGGTAACATAAAGGGAAAGATGGAACTTAGAATTCCAAAAAGAGGGAGGTCAACTTAGTAAAGTCTACAATTAAGAACCTTCTAAAAATGAACTAATTTAGCAACTTCATTTTAAGGAAAGTCTTTAAAACACGTATAAGGGAATCTTGGGACACCTAGGGTAAATTTAGGAGTAACTCTAGATTGGGTGAGGAAAAATAAGACAATTTAACAGAATTAAGAAGTAATTGTGGTAGAAATGTGGGGGATGGATGACAATTGTGCGAAGGAGAATTTTAGAGTGGACTTCATAAATTTTTGGGTAAAATGAAGAGAGTAATAACTTAAATAAAATCTATGGATATAAAAGGTAAAGAAGAAATTAATTATTTAACTTTTGAAAGTGTAAAAAGATATTAAATTAATAAAAAAAAGGAAAAGAGGTTAAATTGCACAGCTGGCGTTTTTAGATCCTTTAGAAAGGGGAAAGAGGGAAATTATAAAATTTAGGAAACTAGGGAAAGGGAGGTAACATAAAAAGGGAAAGATGGGGAACTTAAGGTAAAAAGAGGGAGGTCAACTTAGTAAAGAATCTACAATTAAGAACCTTCTAAATTGAACTAATTTAGCAACTTCATTTTAAGGAAAGTCTTTAAAACCTGTAAGGGAATCTTGGGACACCTAGGAGTAAATTTAGGAGTAACTCTAGGTGGGTGAGGAAAATAAGACAATTTAATAAATTAAAGAAAATAATTATTGGAGGAATGTGGGGGATTAATGACACTTGTACGAAGGAGAAATTTTAGAAGATTTTTATTTAAAACTTAAATTAAATGAGATTTAGGGAAAGATTGGAAGTTCTAAAACTCTATAAAAGAGAGTAAGGAGGAGGAAGAGGGGGATTGGCTATTAGTGTAACGTTATGCTGCCGGATTAGTGACTTGATTGATTTACTTGTGGGAGTTGGGATTTCCCATCTTGGAGAGGAGTGGTAGCTCGGCCTTGCGAGGCGAGCTGGGAGCTAGATGTACCATTTGGATAGTGTGTGGCTCCTTTGCGGCTCGAGGGGCTAGGGGAGAAGCAGAGTACCCCTAGCGTTGGCTGGGAGGTACCATTGAGGTCTCAACGGTCGGCGAGCGGGAGCGGCACGGAGCGTGCGGTCGTCATTCGAGGCAGACGATAAGGCAACGGTATGATTTTTTAATTTGGTAGAATAAAATGCATTATGACTTATGTTGGGATCAAAATATCGGTTGTAAATGGATTTAAAGGATGTTTTTATCTATTTACTCAGCAATTATAATTGTAACTGTTGTAACTGTTGTTTTTATTTAAATTTCTCATGTGACAAGTATTAGTGTTGCAAATCGTGTACAATTTATATTCTATATGTTTCTTGTGTATGAAAAACAACTAATAAGCTATTGAAGAACCTCATGATAAAATGTTGGTAATTAACCATATTTATGTATAATATCCGAGTCAGATGAAATACTTCCAATAGTAAGTGAGTACTTCTATTATCTTATTGCCTGAGGAGTGATAGATCGATGAAAGAATTTCTACGCTGACCGAGTATAACTCTGGTTATTGAACGCCTCTAACTATCTAATATATACATATAGATATCACAACACCGTTCAATATTAATGTAAACAATCTTCATTCAAGTCGAAATCTGCTACAAATCACTGAATCTGTTAACTAGCTAATCGGATTAAAAAATCAGGTATAGTTTTGTTAAGCCATAAAAAAAACATGAATAGCTAATTCTGCAGAAAATCGCAGGCACTATTAACCATCTAAAGCGATTAAAAAAATCAGGTGTAAACTTGGACGTATCGATTAAAAAAAAGTCAGGTGTAAACTTGGATTCATCTGTCAGATAGGGACATCCCAGAAACAGGAAATAAAGTAAACAGAAACAAGGTAAACAATTGCCTTTGCTCTATATTACCTAACTTATAATCAAAGTTCAAAGGTTTGACTTAAAAAAATCAAATATAAATTTGGAGGCATTGATAAAAAAATGGAGTGGGTTAATTCTGGAGTAATCTTAGTTACTATTCACAGGTTTTTTTTGGCTGTCTATTTTTAAATTTTGACCAATCCAGTACTCTGATCCATTTTTTTTTAGAGCATATGGGTTGATTTAAAATGGGGCAAAACCTCTGAAATGCATTTTAGGTTTAGAAATTAAGCCATGCAATGTTATGTAATGTAAATTTTATGCTTAGAAATTTTGTAATGTAATTTTATGTGATGCAACTTTTGTGTTGGGACTGTTACGGAATGTAAATTAAGTTTGGAATTGACGGTAATGCCTCTATGTTTAGAATTTACATATTTGAGATTTGACCGAACTTACAGGTCAGAGATGCATTTTATGTTTAGAAATTACATGTCTGAAACACAGTAAATGTCTAAAATGATTGTAACGCATTTATGTTTAGAATGGTTGAATTTCTGGAAGTCATGCAATGTTAGGACAATAACGTGCACGGTGTGGCATGAAGCATTTCCAGGATAAGGCGAATTATCCTTTTATGGCGAAATTGCCTCTATTGTTCATCATTGGATTTGGTCAATCTAACCTTGTGTCTGCAACTTTTAGCTGGTGAATTTAATGGAGTAATCCTTGTCTCTACAATTTTCTTTTACGCATGGCTATACAACCCTTTTCCTCTGCCAAAATCTTGTCTAGGTTGTCAGGTTACACCTTCACCTCTGAGACCCATATACTTGTTGTCTACACCCTTTTTCCCTGTAAAACCTTGTTAAAGAAACCGTTGTATGGTCATTCCTTGCAGGTCGCGTCCAGGTATGGGCGGCAATAATTTACCTCTGAGAGTGGTTCAGGCATCAGTTGTCTGGTTGCGTTGCTTCTTTTCCTTTTTATTATTGACATGTTTTTCCCATAAAATGAATGACGGGTCCAAGCACTTATTTTTGTTTGACATGCATGCATAATGTAAGGAAGCCAAATGTTTAATGGAAAGAAAATTATTTGCTACATATTCAAAGTACTATTATATATGTCTGGGTTTGTAGTAATCAAGGTTGGGGTCTGCTTTATTTCATCTTTTACTATTTAGAATCCATTATGATGGAGATGGAGCATAAGGCCAATCGAATTGCACCCAGGCCATAACTATTCTCATTGTTAAAACCATGCGAGTATTTATTATGGTTATTTCAAGGTTATTCAATTGAAGCTTCTGCCTTTTCCATCGAGATCCTTAATTTTATTATACTATGTCCTGTAGTAATTTATTTCCTTCCTAATAGTAAGACATGCAGTGATATATCTTTTCACGTAAGGAATATGAAATAAGTTAAATCGCATCTCTCAATCCTCAAATTGCAGTGTGAAATTACTTGAACGAAACGAGGTCGAGAAGTTCATTTACAAGTACCAATTTTTAGAATCAAAGCTAGACCAACATCAAATTCTGTCAACCTGAAAAAGGAATTATCAAAATTATTATTTATTCAAAAGTGTTATTTTTATTATTATTTATTCAAAATTGTTATTTTTATTATTATTTACTGAAAATTGTTATTTCAATTTTACTGCCAAATTTTGTCCAACCTAAAAAAATACTTGCTATAGCATGAATGAATACTAATAGTAACACCTTTTAATTTTCAAATATAACAAGTTACTAATCATTTTTAGAAGATTTTTACGACAATTCAAAATGGTAGTTATGCCCTTGTGTTTCTTGCTATTCTTCATGTAATTCCTTTCGCTCAATTGTTTTCTTTTTATATTGCATAATGGATTGATTAATCATAACATATTATTTTATTTGGAACCATGATAGGTATGAAGGGCATGTGTGTAGTCACTTCATATGCCACTAGAAATGTTAGCTACAGTTGAATTAATGAATGATTAATTCTACGCCTTGACGTAAGGTAGATGACTACCCTTGCTTCTTGATTTAAATAAAGTTGTTTTCATTTCACTCGCACTTATGTCATTTCATGACGGATTTCGTAATCAAATTCTCTTGCACCGTGAAATTCTTATAATGTGTGTTGATTCATAAAACTTTATCGTGCAACGATTGTCCTTGATGTTTGTTGAATTAGCATATTTAGTTGATCTGGTTGGTCCCATGTTTGCTGAATTGGGGCATTTAGTTGATCTCGATTTCAGCCCATGAGGTAGACACCTCCATGTCCCTCAGTACAGTCGTCAACCCTGAGTCCTTAATGGTTAAAAAATCGATGGGAACCTGGGCTTGAGCTGCTATTATGTGGCTTTGGAGGTCCCAACTATTGCAGGATGGGTGGGTAGTCAATCTTATTATTTACTTCGGTTGATTGTTGTTCATTGCTGGCAGATGTTGATGTGCATCTTAGATCTTTATGTTGATATCGCAGTTGCATGCGTCATGATTCATCGTCATGTGGCAGCGCAGAGTATAATGTCTTGTTACCCTTGTACACATGTACACACAAAAAAAAAAAATTGCACTTGTTATAAGAGGTTTGTCATCGTAACGAGGAGGTTTGTTACATTGGAGGAATCTATAATGAGGAAAGTTTGCAAGTTTTTCTCCCCCTTGAGGGTTTCCCTGAGGATATATCTTACTGTTCTGTGGATATCTGTCTTTCAGTTGTGATCCTTTTGCATATTAAATAATAATAAAACAATATAATACTTTAACTATTGGAAAAACAAAAAGAAATCAACATCAACTACACTCATTCATAAGAAGACAATAAAAGAGGCAAAAAATTTCTTTTTAACATAAGTTATGTTTCTGTAAAATGAAAAACCCTAACCCTAAAAAATGATGAGTGAAAAGGAATTCAAGTACTAAGGAGGCTACTTGATATGTCAACTTATTGAGAGTGCAACTTTCACATACAAAATCCATTTAGGGAATTTCTTGGACCATTACAGAAGTTAAACCATGTTATATTTATTTTTTAGGCCAATCGAGCAAATATTTTTTTGGCCTATTTCAACTACCAAAATTGCAATTCAAATACCCTAAAGATGCACTCAAATTTTGAGACTTGAATAAGTATAGTAAAATTTCCAAGCTATGGAACCATTATAAACTAGTAGAATAGGTGGGTGGCTAGTAGTATCCACCTAGATTAGTTCTCCCTCTTTAGGAGGTAATGGTCCCCATTTCATGAAGTTCCTCCATGATATGGGGAAACCTATTCTAAATCTATCTCCTAGTGAGCCACTTATCTTGGTGAAGGAGTTTCCTTACTTTGACAACCTAATATAGTTGAATATATTTTTGGCGAGTTCCTTTCATCTTGGTTTCCATAATGTGGTAAATTTTTTCATGCTCAATGTAGTTAAAATTGAGTTATGTAGGGGCTAGGTTATTAGTCACTTCTCAGGTGTCCAAAAGAGGTGGAAAAAATGATCAAAGAAACTCCACATTAAATACAAGGTGCAAGCCAAGAAAAGGGGTAATAATTAATTTCAAACCACAGCCTTGGTGATGGTGTAAGGACCATATGAGAGTGCATGGACCTATGGGGTATTATAAATAACTCTTGATGAAAATGAAACAATACCTTATCTCCCACCTAAAACTTGTGTGGAACCCATTACTAATCATGTCCATGCTTGTAATCGACATTAACTTTATACAAAATATAATGATCTTAGTGTTGGATGTTATATATCCATTCAAAAAAATTAATTTCTATATTAACCCTAGTATGAATATGGTAGGATCCTTCTTATGTAGATGCAATGGGAATAACTATGTCAATTGAGGACAATGGATAGAACCTTGAACACATTTCAAAAGTGCTATGGAGAATAGAGTTATGAAGGGATATGTTGTGGGTACATTGAACACACGGAAGAGTCTCATCCCATGTGCATGGATTTTTGTATTTATACATTCTTAATACATGCACAACCATCCTATATCATGGATGATTTTAGGGGCTAAATTTTTTTCATGGGCTAATTTTACATGGTTTTACCCAAAAAAATATTCGCTATTCTAAAAATTATCATCCCAAATTTTATACGATAAAATTATTTTACCTTAAAGTTCGCCAAAAGTTTATACAAACTACATAAAATCCTTAGAAATTTGAATATTTTTACAAAAATATCGCCAAACATTTATAGTTGTCATATGAAGGATTAGTAAGATTCTCTAAGGTTTCTACTGTTTAAAATAAATTTTCATCCTTAAAATCATCCCTGCTCCTATTGTCTACCTCTATTTGTCCATCTTTTTCAAGGTACAAGGAAATATATTTGGTTATCTTAGTGTGCATAAGTGACCATAGGTTGGACAAGAAAGTACCTAGGAATGTACTATTTGAATTTTAAATGATTGTCCATGGGTGGCCAAAATGAACCCAAACATGCACAAAGAAGAGATTAGCAGTGACCTTTGGTACAATACGATTCACATAGGCTACTGAAATGGCCATCTTGGATAATCAATCAATAACTGTAGATATGCAGTCATTCTCATCTTTGGTTGAAGGTAGGCCAAACATATAGTCCATGGATATGAACTCCACAATTTATCTAGTGTATATAGAGGAGTGTAAAACCCCTACTTCATGATGGCAAGTTTGGTGATGACATCGGTAATGCATGATTAGGTAAACCTATGGAATCTTGTTATATATTTTCTAACTAGAAGTACTTCTATAGAACTACCACTATCTTATCCACATTGAAGTAGCCTACCACCCAACTATAATGTGCCTCCCAATTCAGATTCTCATGCTAACTTGAAGGAACATAGAGATGCACCATATTCCATAAAAATTAATCCTCATGATGGAAATCTAAGATCGGTTTACCCATGCCCATTTTTCAATAGATAACAATGAAATTATGATTGTTGTCATAAGATTGGCTCTAGCTATAAGTCTCGTTTCAACAAGAGTTGAGTGTCATGGTCATTGTCACAACTAAATCTTATATGGGATAGTCCATAATGCAATTTATGCTACCCTTATGTAATGTTTAGATGGAACTATTGTAGGTATGTCGATAACTTTTGATGGTGTTCATTCTATAATGTTCCCTACATCTACATGATTTGGAGTGGCATGTGATCAATGTGGATGATTTTATCCTCCCACAAAATGTAATGCTTCCATTGGTTATTAGTATACACAATGGAGTACATATCCTTGTCATAGGTGGGGTACCTGTGAACTGTGCTAGAGAGTGTCTCACTATGATATGCCACCATATTCCCTTTGTAAGTGAGGAATGCATTGATAGTATAATTTGAATCATCTATATCAATCTTGAATGGTTGTACCCAATAACTCCATCTCAATTTGGATGTACCTTGTATGCCATTACAATACTTTAGAACCAAGTGCCTCTTGGAGTATATGATACCCAACTTTGAGCATAAGGTATGGAATATATTGGTGTTCTACGACACCATATAGACTCTCTCCTACTGTAGAGATACTCATATCATGTGTTGGTCATCATAGTTTCCAACATGGTAAAATTATTTCTTGAGGACAAGAACAAAATCTACCAATGTGGGTTCTATCATAAATTTTGTAGGATCATCTCCAACATGTCTCTCTTGTAGCTATCCCACAAATCATTAACATGGGTAAGGTACTTAAGGAGTGTCAAGGTGATCCTTTTTCTACCAATTTTGTTTTAATAGAGTAACAACCCTATAACATATTTAACGATTCCTTGAAATCATCTATGTCTATATAGACTTCAAATAAAGGGATGTCAAGGTTAACTTTTACTTTGAAGGTTTTCTCATTGCTAAAATGGATACATGTTGAAGGTATCTCTTCCACATTTGGAAATTAATGAAGGATCTAGACGAAATTTTACATATCTATCCCAATCCAAATGGGTTTAACCGATTAATTTGTTTACTTCATTGTTTCAATAATTTATACAAAGCTAGTAAGTTCCCCTAGTATATTGAATACTTATCTTTGTGGCTTTAAGTTGTTTTTCTTATATATCTTTTATAAACCAAGAAAATAGTCTAACAATAAAGGAAATATTAGGTTGACTCTAAATTATATAAATAAGGCTACTAACAATTTGTTGATAGAACATAGTGTCGACATTTAGAGAATCACACTCCTTGGTTAGCTTCGATTTTGATCGATAAGGTGTAGCAGAGGGTTTACGGTATTCCATTCTCAAATTTTGTAAATGATTTGGCAGATATTTAGGTTGAGAAATAAAGTTACCTTCATCCAATTTTAATACTTGGATGACCAAAAAGAAATGCAGTAGACCAAGGTCACTCATGTCAAATGTATCAACTAACTATTTCTTTGAACCCAAAACTAAATTAACATCACTTTCATCAATAGCTAGTTCATCCACATATAATGCAATAATTAGTGTTTCACCATTTACCTGCAATACATATATACCATGATTTAATTAACGACATTTGAAGCCAAGATTCAGGAAGAAGTGGTCTATCTTCCCATACCATGCCATTGAGGCCTATTTCAAAAAGACAAAGATTTATTCAATTGGAATACAAGACTACCATTCTTATCAAAATCATGGGTTGCACCATATAAATATCCTCAATAAAATCACCATGTAGAAAACAATTTTTAACATACATCTCATGTACCTCCCATCTAAATTAAGGAGCAAGTGAAACAATCATTCAAACATAGTTCATCTTTGCAACTGGGGTAAAGGTCTTAATATGGTTGACGTCTTTTTATAAGAAAATCCCTTAAATAACAAATGAATATTATGCCTTTTAGCATCACCTTTAAATGTGAATTTAGCATCACCTTTAAATGTGAATTTGATCTTGTAGACCCATCAACATCCATCAACATTTCAGTACTTTAAATCCTCCCATAATTTATATTATTAAAGAATAAACCATACAAATTATTTGAGAGTACTGAAAACTATTTCAAATATACTATTTGTTGCATCATGACCACATAGATATTCTTAAATTTTAACTCAATTAACCCAACTAACAATATTAAACTCATAAATAAATTATCTAAACATGTATTACTTTGTTTAGGATATTCTCTTACACCATGCAATTATTACTTACATTATATTTTAGATTTTTATTAAAAATATTTGAGACTGGAAAGTTATTAAGAATCAATAATTGATTTTATATATGTGTTATATAAGAAGAAGTGATATAGTGTAATACTTCTTCTTAATTGAGAGTTATTAAGAATTAATAATTGTTTTGATATATGTGCTATATAAGAAGAAGTGATATACTGTGATACTTTTTAATTTTTCTTTTGTGGAATTAGTGTCAATTTTATATTAATTTTAGATTTTTTTTTTCACATTTTTTTTATTGAAAAGATTATAGATTTAACAATTTTGTGTACTATATAGTATTTAAGACATTTATAGACATGTTTTATATGTGTTATATATAAAGAAGAGATATGTGTTATATATAAAGAAGAGATATAGTATAATACTTTTCTTTAATTTTTAGTTTATAGAATTAATGTCAATTTTGTATTAATTTGTGATATTTTCCTTTTTTTTATTGAAAAAATTGTAGATTTGAAAATTTTATGTAAAAAAAAACATTTAAAACATTTGAAAAGGAAAAAACATGTTTTAAAAATGATATAGATAAAAATGCATTTATGAATGATTTGTTGTCATGTTGTGACACACATAATAGTTATATATATTATATACAGAATGTGTTGATATATTCTACATATGTAAAAGAGAAATGTATTTTATTTGGCTTTAATTCCCCTTTTACAAATTTATACTATATCATCTTTTCAAATTATTTTTATTTAATAATTTACAAGTATTTATCAAGTTGATGTTTTCTATACACATGAAAGGAAAAAGTAGTTGTAATTTTCTATTATTTAATTTTATATAAATTAACATCTTTTTAATTATTTATTTTTATTAAAAATATTTTAAACTTGAGAGTTATTAAGAATCAATAATTGATTTGATATATGTGTTATATAAGAAGAAGTGATATAGTGTAATACTTCTTTTTATTTTTTCTTGAGAGTTATTAAGAATCAATGATTGATTTGATATATGTGCGATATAAGAAGAAGTGATATAATGTGATACTTCTTAATTTTTCTTTTGTGGAATTAGTGTCAATTTTATATTAATTTCAGATTTTTTTTTCACATTTTCTTTTATTGAAAAGATTGTAGATTTAACAATTTTGTGTGCTATATAGTATTTAAGACATTTATAGAGGAGAACACATGTTGTATATGTGTTATATATAAAGAAGAGATATGTGTTATATATAAAGAAGAGATGTAGTATAATACTTTTCTTTAATTTTTAGTTTGTAGAATTAGTGTTAAATTTGTATTAATTTGTGATATTTTCCTTTTTTAATTGAAAAGATTGTAGATTTGATAATTTTATGTAAAAAAAAATATTTAAAACATTTGAAAAGAAAAAAAGCATGTTTTAAAATTGATATAGATAAAAATGCATTTATGAATGATTTGTTGTCATATTGTGATGCAGATAATAGTTATATATATTATATACAGAGAATGTGTTGATATATTCTACATATGTAAAAGAGAAATGTGTTTTATTTGGCTTTAATTCTTCTTTTACAAATTTATACTATATCATTTTTTCAAATTATTTTTATTTAATAATTTACAAGTATTTATCAAGTCTTTCTATATAAATGAAAAGAAAAAGTAGTTGTAATTTTCTATTATTTAATTTTATATAAATTAAAATCTTTTTAATTATTTATTTTTATTAAAAATATTTTAGACTTGAGAGTTATTAAGAATCAATAATTGATTTGATATATGTGCTATATAAGAAGAAAGTGATATAGTGTAATACTTCTTCTTAATTTTTCTTGAGAGTTATTAAGAATCAATAATTGATTTGATATATGTGCGATATAAGAAGAAGTGATATAGTGTGATACTTCTTAATTTTTCTTTTGTGAAATTAGTGTCAATTTTATATTAATTTCAGATTTTTTTTTCACATTTTTTTTATTGAAAAGATTGTAGATTTAACAATTTTGTGTACTATATAGTATTTAAGATATTTATAGAAGAGAAGACATGTTGTATATGTGTTATATATAAAGAAGAGATATAGTATAATACTTTTCTTTAATTTTTAGTTTATAGAATTAGTGTTAATTTTGTATTAATTTGTGATATTTTCCTTTTTTTATTGAAAAGATTTTAGATTTGACAATTTTATGTAAGAAAGAATATTTAAAATATTTGAAAAGGAAAAAACATGTTTTAAAAATGATATAGATAAAAATATATTTATGAATGATTTGTTGTCATGTTGTGATGCACATAATAGTTATATATATTATATACAGAGAATGTGTAAACATAAATTATGGGCACTTGGTTGTCCAACTTTTAAAATCTATAAATTACACAATGTAGTGCATGTCAATTTTGATGGGATGATTTCCATTTCAAAAATATGTGTAAAGTTTTTTTAAATTACAAAAAATAACACACAAAATGTTTAATTTTGAAGTAAAATTTCATAGTATCACATTAATAACTAAAAACATTCATAAACACCTTTATGGTATAAATTTGATAACCAGGAAAAAAATATTACATTAGAAATATGAAGTTACACCATGTCATAGATTTATATATAAAGCAACAAAGCATTTCATCAGAAAAAGTTTCATCATATTATAGATTTGTATATAAGGCAACAATACATTTTATTGGAGTTTTATAATTATGAAGATTTTTATATAAGGAAACAATGTATTTTATTAGAGTTATGTAATTGTTTTATGTTAGGAATTTGGATACATAAAAATATATTACATTAAATTTTTACTTTATTCTTTTAAAATATAGAATTTATAAATATGTCTTTTAATGTTAATTTTATATTTGATTTATGTGTATATTTTAAGAGATTACAAGTTTTAAGTATTTATGGAGGTAGAGTATGTACACCTTAAAATTTAGGAAAAGATACTTAACCTTACAAACAAAAGATATCATATGTCAATTTAATTTCTTTGTCATAACATTAAAATTAGATTATTATTATTATTAAATTTATATTAATATAAAATATAAATAAATTTATAGTTTATTAATTTAATAATTCTCTTAAAAATTTCAAAATTATTAATTATTAATATTTATATATTATTAAATTTATATTTACATAAAATATAAATAAAAATTTGTAATTTTTAATCTATTAATTCTTTAAAAAAAAAAAAAAAAAAAACTAATTATTAAATGTTTAATTATTAAATGTTTATTGAATTGATATAATGTACATGTTTAGAAAAGAAATGCATTGCACTTTCCTTTTATCTTGACATACAAATTTAAATTTATAATATCAATTTTAATAGTTTTCCTTGGAAAATTGATGCTCGAGATTCTCATGATCAATTCATGGCGTGACTAATAGTCAATTACAGGTACAGAAAACTTCGAAATAATCGGTTGGTTACCTGCATACAACCATATTTCGAAAGGCCATTGAAATTACTTATGTGAAAACATTGAACAGGCAATGGACAGTGTTAAAGGTAGATTCCGGAAGCCAATAATTGTAAAAAGCTTTAATCACGAAACCTGTCACTTCAATATGATGAGTAACACCAGTTTTTAAAGTTATCTGTTGAGAGTAAAATCAGCTTTTAAAGTTACTAGAAGGTTCAGGAAATTTGGAAAATTTGATTATATCATGGACGTTGTTATCTACTCATTTTCAATAAAGTTTGATTGTATTTTATTTTCGATATCTCTCGATGTCATATCAATATCAATATCAACACAAGAAAACAAGTGCGTACAGTGAAATTGCAAATTATAAAATTCATTGCATCTGAGCTTCGATGTGGATGAAGATATATTTTACACCATGTAAGTTTTTTGCTACCGACTTCTTCTCCAGCTGGGACATTTACATTCTGCTGCTGGAAAGTAATAATAATTCATGAAATTGCAAATTGCAATATCAATATCAAACAAGTGCCTACAGTGAAATTGCAAATTGCAAAATACATTGCATCTGAGTTTCGATGGAGAATATTTCGTCTTCTCTATCCGGGACATTTACATTATGCGATTGGAAAGTAATAATCCTTGTCTTGTCTTTTTCTTACCGTTGATAACATCCTAATAAAGTTAAAAAAAAATAAAAAAAATTAAAATCGAAATGGAATTCTATAACGGATAGATGTAATAAATCTTGTCCATGCCCTTACCAAGGCCGTTGTAAGATGTTTTTTAAGTAGTAGATTAAAGATTATAGGAAATGAAGATTTTTTTAGGATCGGCTAGAAATTGTTGGATTTGTATATTTAAATGATTATTTCTATAGAATCCTAGTTTCTTGAATAGTTTTTTCAGCATGCTGAATCTATTTATGCATTTAAAAATGAATTCTAAACAACAAAAAATAGTAATTAGTGTAAATTTATATGGTCTGATTATGGAGAAAAAATCCATTTCTTAGAACAGCTAGCCAACGCCTTTTTCTAAACATCCTATTTTTTGAATTTTTTTTATGGGAATCAGGCAAAACAGATTTTGGTGAAATCACTCTTTCTTATTGCCCATGCAGCAAGGCCGTCCCCATAAGTCAAGTAAGGTGTTTTCTTAACATCCTATTTTTTGAATTTTTTTTATGAGAATCTGGCAAAACAGATTTTGATGAAATCACACTTTCTTATTGTTTAAATTGCATTTTTGAATGTATAAATAGCAATATTTTTTCCAAGTAGATTGTAACATCTATATGAAAAGACTGGACTTTTGCAAAATAGGCCGTGCTTAGAGTGGAGTAGCAGATGATGTTTAAGTATATTGACACGTTAAACTTCGAGCCGTTTCGTTATTAGTTGACGTAATGTTTCGACAACAAACACGTTCTCTCTCTATCTTGGTTTTCCCTTTCACGTTTATCGTATATTGATTTCCTCCTTCTCTCTTCGTCTCTCGAGTTTTCCCTTAACGTTTATAGTATATTGATTTCCTCGTGGTGTCTTTTTCTTTTGTAGGGAAAATGTGAGAGTATAGTCCATAAAATGCATTTTATAGAGGCCTAACAGCAATGTTAGGTACGAAATGTGGAAAATATTAAAATGGTAAGTTAGTGTATATCCAACACTTTTGAAACATGTTTTTATTTGTTTCTGGCCTGGCTCGTATACAGCTTGAGTGGGTCTAATGGAGGGGGGTAGGGTATGTATACCTTCGTAGACGAGAGTAAAATAAAAAATTTAAGTATTGAATAAAGTATATTAAAAAGGTAAAATTATGGTTTTATAAATAAATATGGGATAAAAGAAAATTAAAATATTATAAAGAAGTAACCTAGATATAGAGCGGGTGATAAAGACCATGCTTAACATCCAATTATGTATTTTTATTGTGAAACACTTACAATATGAGCATTATCGGTTCGGTTTACAAATTCATGAGAGTCACTTGACTTGTCTCACCTCACCAAGACACTCATAAATATATTCGTCACACCAAGCCTCATTTTCACAACCGTCGCGCAAACTCCTGCAATACACCTAGAGGTGCCCAAAGCTGTTGACTTCCCTTCCCTTGTTTTCGCAGACTTTCACCAAGCTAAAACAAATTTCAGTTATGCCTCACACATGCCTCCATGGAACTACATTTCCATACTTCCCCAAAACCTCCCAAAGCATCCCACTCTTGGCTACTATCCTTCCATCTTGGAAGCTCCGCCTCTTGTTCTCCAAATCTCTTTCCCAAGTGCTTTTGTCTTGTCCTTCCTTTGGTTGTGCTCCCTTTCTCTTATAGGAACACCAAGGATCACTTATGAAAAACATCATGTCTCTAGGGTGTGTCGTGGCTCTTAGCAAATCGTCACACTCAATCAACCATCGTGCCCCTTCATGGACAGGGTGTGCCCATCCAAGCTCACACGCCGATCAATCATTTGTCTCTTGGACCGATACACTCCATCCTTGGCGTGCACCCCTTTCCTTGTGTGCTCCTTCATGTCAATCATTGTGACTCCCTAGGGGTGTGTGGATGGGGTTGTCCAACCTCTCTGGTGCGGCCATGTTGTGGAGGGCAGACGGGTCCAGTCCTTGGGTATGCTTCGAGGCTACCCCATCCTTGCTCGAATGCAACCCAAGTCTCTGTCAATCGTTCTAAGGAAACTAAGTTGTTTTCCCCCTTGGTGTCGCATGTCACCATCGTGAGCCCAAAGTGCTCCTGCACAGACCCAAACATTTTTGTTTTTCCAAACAATCCATTTTCTCTTGTTCTCTTCATTTGTTCCATCATCAAATCCACCCAAATAGAGAATCCCCCCTGAATCTCTCTCTCCCCC
>SNQJ01S0045582.1:49214-64920 GCA_010110895.2 Picea sitchensis
GTGGCAGGGTTGTTGTCCACACCTCTCCCTCAACCTCTTTGGTAGTCGTGTGTGACCCCTTTACTCCATATGTGAGTTTGGTCGGCAAGCTATCATCAACCTGCATCATCAGCAAATCATGCCAGAACATGTCCACATCATATCATCTAATCAAATGTATTAATATCACAGTAAATCAATCAAACCCCAATAGCACACTGCCTGACTCGATCTGGAGTCCAAGGGGTTCCATCGATGCCTCTACATCCTCAATGTCAAAAACCCTCCACACTCAGTAAAATCGAGTCAATAACACCTATCTATGTCAATGTAGTAAAACAACCTGTCATCTACCCATGATGCATCATAATCAAAGTCAAATGTTTTAATATCATAATAATCCGGATCACTTGCGAGCAAGTTTCCTCAAAGAATAAGTTCGCTCAGTGTGCCAGAGCGAGATGTTACATCCAACATGTACAATGTCATACAATTCTCTTTCATGAAATCAAGACCAAAGAGACCCAGACACGGACCAAGAATAGCCTCCTAGATAAGTACGTACTACTCTCTTGTACTTATATTCAATGAGTGATCAAAATGAATCGATATAACCTCTATTTATATTCTAAAATACCTAAAAGACATGACTTATCAATAAACCATTTCACAATTACACTTAGGAATAACTTCTGAAATTACATAAAATCTCAACACTCCCTCTTAATGAGGAAGGTATTCTATTCGACACAGACTCTAACACTGTCGTCGTCGAGATGTCAAGATCATGACCATTGACTATCAGACACACAAATATATACATCATAGGAAATCCATAGTGACTTCACAGCATGCATCTAGGGTCGGTGGGTAGCTCTCCAATAACTATAACATGTCATCATGAGACTATCTAGTTTCCCGCAAAAAGCTCGAATATCTTATTCATGACATCTAGTACCCTGCGATAACATATGTAACTCATCTCCTCAACATGCATCAAGGGTCATTGGGTATCTCTCCAATAGCTACAACAGGTCATCATGACATCCACTACCCTACGATAACATCAAAATCCACCACTCTCTCTAAAGAGGGACTACACCGAGCTTGTCCCTGAAGTACTCAAAATTTATCCTTGACAATGGCTTTCTCAGCACATCCACAACTTGCTCATAGGTAGCCATATATTGGAGCCACACTACTCCCTTCTGCACCATATCTCTGATATTGTGATACCTTATTTCAATATGCTTTGATCTATAATGAAACATCAGGTTCTTTGAAAACTTTATACAACTTTGGTTGTCGCACAAGACATAGGTCGCCTCCATCACAATATAGAATAATCCATTCAGTAATTTCTGAAGCCACAATAATTCACGACTTGTTGTGCATGCTTCCACATACTCTTCCTCATCCATACTGAGTGCTACACATTATTTCTTCTTACTGATCCATGAAATCATACCAGATCCCAAAGTGAAGCAACATCCTAATGTACTTTTCCAGTTTCCAACACTACCGACCCAATATGAATATGAAAATCCAAGTAGAATGATCTCATTGTCTCCAACATACTTGGGCCCATAATCCACTGTACCTTTAAGGTACCTCATCACATGTTTTACTGCAATCAGGTGAACATGTTTGGGGTCAACCATGTACTGACTCAGGGTGTTCACAAAAAAACATATATCTGATCGTGTATTTGTCAAATACATCAATGATCTAATCAATTACCTATATAATGTAGCATCCACAACCTTTGAAGTCATATCATCCAACAACTTCATATTTGATGCCATTGGTGTAGCCATTAGTTTAGAGTCCAACATCTCGAATCTCTTCAGGATCTCCACAACATATTTTCCTTAATTTAGGAAGATCTCATTCTTCCTCTACCGTACCTCTAGACCAAAAAAGTAGTGCATAAAACCTAGGTCTTTCATTTAGAACTCTGCATCGAGTTTTCTCTTACACTCAATGATGAGCTTCTCCATGCCTGTCAAGAACAAGTCATCCACATATAGTAGTAATATCACTGTTCCATCATCCTCAACCTTGAAGTAAAGGTTAGGATCTACACTTCTCTTGGTAAATCCCAAGCTCATCAAAAAATTAACAATTCGACCATGTAATGCTCTCGGTGCCTCCTTCAATCCATATAATTCCTTCTTTAACCTACAAACATGTGTCTCCTTGTGGGTTTTCTACGTAAACCTCTTCCTTTATTACCCCATTAAAAAATATCATCTTCATGTCCATTTGATGAACCTTCCATTTCATCACAATAGTTATTGAAAGAACAACCCTTATTGAAGTATATCTTGCCACAGGAGAAAAATTCTCCTCATAGTCAATTCCTTGCTTATGAGAAAATCCTCATGCTACAAATCTAGCCTTGTATTTCTCAATGCTTCCATCTACAACATGCTTCGTCTTGAATATCCACTTGGAGCTCACAACTGATTTTTCCTTGGGTCTGGGAACCACATCCCAAACATCATTCTTCACTATTGATTGGTATTCATCGACCATGGAATCCTTTAATTCTTTATTTCTTGTAGATTCTTCATATTTGGTAGGCTCTACATCAATGATACCACACAATAATTCCACATAGCTGGGATACGGTTTTGGTTTCTTAACTTTCCCAAATGATCCATCCTTGGAACCATATCTCTATGCATCTTTGATGGCCTCTTGTGCCCAAGATGGTTTTCTCTTTTATGTAGGATTCTCCACATTCCTCTGTGGTTTTTCCATATCCTGGTCCTCAGGAATGGATTCCTTTTCTTCCACTTCTCCTGTCTTTGAGGATATAGGAACTCCATTTTCTTCGTCATGATATTCCTCTGCATGACCCTAATTTGATTTCTGAAAAGCTACATCCTCATCGAAGGTTACATCCCTGCGAATCTTGATCTTCTGATGCCTGGGAATGTATACTCTATAGGCCTTCAATGTGTCAGTGTACCCAAAAAATATACCTTTCTTTCCATATGGGTCCAACTTTATTCCCTTTTCCTTAGAGACATACACATATACAAGAATCCTGATTCAGACACCCCTTCTCTCCTTAGGGTTGCGCAACCTCCCAATCGAGGATCTTTAAATCACTGAGACGAATCGTCTCTTCGGGATCCTCATTGAACCCCAAAAGAATTTACACATGCCCTCTTTCCTCCTAAGGTGTAGGTCATATGGTACCCATGGGCCCTCTCCTTAGTTCTTTTCAAATCTCAACGCCGATGGGCGCTATCTCCCCTCCACTAGCCCCTTTTCAATGTGACCTCGGGATATGACCTAAGTCTTAACCTCCTTAGCACTTCGCAACTTCGGCTTCACGAAAACACCCTCAGACCATATATGTGGTCCATGTTCCTTTTCACAACCGATGGTTGTGATTTACTCCGGAACTCTACGCTTTGGGAGTTCTAATCTTTCGAAACACCCATTTATCCTGTGCTCTCACCTTTCGATTTCCTACATAGTGACTTTCCCCCGAAGTGAATCTCCACACTCCACATGTCTCCTGTGTGAATCAACGGTCCACACTCTTCACCGAATATCTATGATCCACAATGACCTCAGGCTCTGACAATTTTCGAACAAATACTATGCAAATCCTCTGTAGTGACAAACTTCCAGAGTCCATGATCTGCTGAAACTTGTGCTTCCTAATAGAAGACCTGGATCAATTTTTTTACTTCAACGCTCCACGAGTTTCACTCCACCCTTTATTCACTTTCCTCCTGAGTGTACGACCTCCGAAGTGAGGGATCCTCTGACACATGTCCCTCTTCGATCCAATGGTTCCAATGAACTCCTCCACTTCACACTTCATTAGTTTTTTTGTCTTCACACTACGAATCCTCTAGAGTGATTTTCCTCTGGAGTACATGGATCTCTGTCGCGTGTCGTTCTGGATCTAGTGGTCCAGATCTTCTCCACTCCCTGTGGACTTTGGGAGTTCTTCAACTTCGCTCAATCACTTCCTTTCAAAGTATTAGACCTTTGGACTTTTAGATCTCTCTCCATGTGTCCTTCGCAATGAACGGTTGTGATTAAATCCTCTCTTCGGAGCTTCGGGATTTTTTCACACTCTGCATATGAAATCTCTCGTAGTGACTTTCCTCCCGAGTTTGAGATCTATTGACACGTAACCCTTGGAAACCAACGACGAGGATCTACTCTGGCCTTCAGAGCTCCGACGAGTTCACTCTTCCCTTGTCTATAAAAATCCCTAAGTGCTTCTACTCTGGAGTTGCATATCTTATGCACATGTCCCTTTGGATGATGGATGGTCCCTAACCTCTTTGGGACTCTATTCTGAGTTCAACGAGAGAAGAGTGTCAAGGGAAGGATACTCACAGAGTTACTGAAAAATCTGTAAAAGAGAGCTCTGCAACGTGTGCGTTGAGTAGGAGGTTTCCAGGATGGCACAAAGTTCCCTTTTGGAAGAAAAGACACGTGGAGTGTGGAGATTCACTTTGGGGGAAAATCACTACGGAGGAAATCAAAAGGTGAGAGCATGGGAGAAAGGGGTGTTTGGAAAGCTCAGAACTCCTGAAGCGTGGAGTTCTGAAGTAAATCACAACCATTGATTGTGAGAAAGAACACGAACCACTAAGGAGGTTGAGCCCCAAGTTATAGCCCGAGGTCACATTAGGGAGGGCATAGTGGAGGGGAGATAGTGCCCATGGGCGTTGAGATTTGAAAAGTGATAAGGAGAGGGCCCATGGGTACCATATGACCTATGCCTTAGGAGGAAATAGGGCTTGTGTGTGGGCATAATTTATTCTAGGGTCTATTAGAGGCCCAGAAAACCAATTCATCTTAGTATTTTAAAGATCCTAGACCGGGAGGTCGCGCAACCCCGAGGCGAGAATGGGGATCTACATCAAGAACCAAATATACTTAGGTGGATGACCTATGGATTATCTCCTGAAAACATTTCCTCTAGTGTATTTTTTTCAAGAACTCGATGAGGACTTATGTTCTATACATACACAAGTGTCATCACATCTTCTGCCCATAGATACATAGGTAAATCTTGATCATAGATCATGTCCTTCACTGCTTCCATAATCATTTGATTCTTTCTCTCTACCACTCCATTTCACTGCGGATTATAGGGAGTAGAGAGCTCCCTCTTAATCCAAAATTCTTTGCAGAAATATAATAATTCACTTGATGTGAATTCTCCTCCATTGTATGATCTCAACGTATTTATCTTCCTTTTTGGTAGGTTTTCTACTAGTTCCTTGAATTCCTTGAACTTACCAAATACTTCACCTTTTTAATTCAAGAAGTAAATGCAAGTTTTGCATGAGTAATCATCAATAAAATATACATAATATATGTACCCATTGAGCGATGGTGCTGACATCGGTCTGAATACGTCCGAGTGTACAATATCCAAGACTCCTTTGGCTTTGCTATCACTTCTTGGAAAGGGGTTCTTCACATTCTTTCCTTGTGAAAAACCTTTTCACACGCCATCTGGATTCACCTAAATATATGGTAGTCCTGTTACCATCTTTCTCACCACTGGTAAAGCTCTATAGTGTAGGTGGGAAAATATCCTATGCCATAGCTCACTTGAATTCACAGTGTCGTGAATCAATGTTGAATCTGAGCATCCCTTTAATTTATAGAGGCATCCTTCTTGGACACCGATAACAACTTCATCATCAAACATCTTTCCTTTTGGCCACATGAGAACTTATCTATCTACAAAGGCAACCTTGAAACCCTTTTCATCCAAAGATTAAATCGATAGAAGGTTCTTCTTCAAACCTGGTACATAAAGCATCTCCTTCATCCTCATTGCTTTCCCGGAATCTAGTTTGTAGGAGGCCTCTCCTACTCCTTTGATCGGATACTGATAATCATCACCCAAATTCACATTATGAGGTGAGTCTTTATAAATTAAGTTTGACAAAGAGCCTTTATACCCTGTCATGTTCTTAGAAGCACCGCTATCCACCTACCAACTATCATTTCTAGGGGTGACTATTCCTATGAGAGATAATATTAGTATGTAGTCATCATCACTTGAATCATATTCTCTTGCAATTTTCTTCGATGGTTCATCATCTTTGGCAACATGAGCATGATGAATCTTTCCATTTTCCTTTTATTTTAGTTAAGAATAAGCGGATGAAATTTTACAATGTGTCCCAATTTTTTGCAAGAGAAACACATCACATTTGAATAGTATCTTTGATTCTTCTTCAAATTTTGAGGTTTCTTTGGGGATTATGGTTCTTTCTTACTCTTTCCTTTCCTTGTATGAGCAACTAAAGCTTGATCATCATCCCTCAATTTATCTTCTCTTGCTACCATCCTTGCTTCCTCTTGAGTGCAATCTTCCCATAATTTGCTAAAATTGATTAGCATCCTCCTTGATCATATTCCTTGAATGAATCAGTCTCGTGACCTTGGGAGACCATTCAAGGTGGTCATAACCATTTCTTCTTCATCAACAGTGTCTCCAATAACTTCAATATGTTCCTTGATCTAATTATCTGTCGAGAAGTAAGAGTGAATTGACTCTAAATCTTGAATCTTCGCATTCTTCATCTAGGTCTTCAATGTCATCCTTTTGTTGATGTTTTTTCCTTCAAATAGATGAGTCAATGCATCTATCATCTTCTTCGGATATTTTAACAGAGAAACATGATGGATCAAATGATTCCTGATTCATTCTGCAATAATCCTCTTAGCCATAGCCTGCTTCCTTTTATACTTTTCCTTGGCCTCATCTTCCTATGGTTCTGGAGCTTCCTCCTCAACAAATGTTTCTAAATCATGTTATTCCAGAAGGAGGACTAATCTTTACTTCCATGCTTTTAAGTTTTCTTCTCCTTCTATATTCTCATCAATTTTGGTGATGGTACTCATCTTACATGAGAATATGAAGTGATGCAAACCCCACCCTCTCCCTAGGGTCCGCACGACCTCTCGGTCTAGGATCATTCATAAACAAGGAACTAGATTAACTCTCAGGCTTTCGCTGAGCCCCCAAAACCAATTTCACAGGTTCTTAATCTCTTGCACATGTCAATTGATAGACCCACAAGATATTTTCCTAAGACCCTTTCACTTAGGAGAAAACCCCATGTGACCTTGGGCTATGACCAAGAGCTACCCAAAAGGCGTTACTTCGAAAGGTCTAGACACTTTGGGATCTGGGTCATCTACCTTCCTTACCACTCAATTCCTTCAAAGTTACGAATGGTAGAAATTTCAAACATTGGAGGGGATCAAAGGCCCATGACACCCATCGAGATCGACGACTCACAATTACTCTGGGATCTGGAGCTCTCCACCGCTCTAACTATCTATGCCCCCAGAGAGACGAACCCCGAATTAGATCAGATGGTTTTCGTGTCAACACAGATCGATGAATCTCAACTAACTTCGCGGCTCTGGGCTTCGAAGTATTTCGGAGAATTATACTTCAGGTCCCCTAGATTGTCGAACTGGGGAACCTCCGAAGGCTAAAATATCAACGATCCTCCTCTTTTGACGACCAATGACTCTGATTTTTTTGGAAATCTGGGCTTCAGGATTTCCAGATGCCTAACGCACTCTGTCCTCTGGAGCGCCAAACTGGCGGAGGAAAGATATTCCCTCCACGTGTCCCTTGAGAATGGACAGATGCGATCAACTATGGGACTCCGACCTTTGGGCCTCTATAAGTTCCCACAACTCTGCACACGGCTTCCTCTATAGTAGCATACCTCCGGACCCTCAGATCTCCTGACCGGTGTCCACTGAAATCAATGGTCGATATCTACTCTGACTCTCGGCCCTTCGGGAATTATTGATGCAACTCGAACCAATGCCTTCGGAGTGTTATTTCTCCAGATCTACAAATATGGCACCACGTTTCCTCCTCCATATCAATGGCTCAGATTGACTCCGACCTTAGAGAGTCTCGACATTTTAACGAATCTCATCCAAGACCTCCAGAGTGCCTTTCCTTCGGACTTCAAGATCCACAACCATGTGTCACCTGCACAAACAAACAAAATTCAATCTATTTTTCACAGCTTTGGGAGTCCTCGCTCCAAGACACTTCCCTCTTTTGTTCCTCGTATAGTTGGTCTTCCTCACTCAACGATCCATTGACACGTGTCCTCTTTGATCAACGACTAGGATCTTCTCCATCCTTCGGAGCTCCAAGAGTTCTCAAATTTACCCAAAATACATTCAACTTTCTATAGAGTGTTGAGGTTCCAGACCACAGTATCTATTTCCACGTGTCCCCTCCCTTTATTGATGAATTTCATTGACTTTGGTATTCAGAGCTTCGGAGGGAATGAACAATTCCACACTCCTAATCTTCCGGACAACCATTCCCTTGAACTCAACGATCCTTTGGCACACGTCCTTACATATGGACGGTCCCGATTCACTTCAGACTTCGAGACTTCGTGAGACTTTTCCCCTACACATAAAAATTAAAAACTTCAAATTGGCGAAGTCCGAATGACTTCGAGGAATTAAACCTCGTGAAACTTACCTAGATCAGACAGTTGTCTATCCACACACTCAGATACTGTGGCTGGGATCTGTCCTCCTGTGTGGCACGCTCCTCCTCCTATCTGGACTGGATTTTTATGGTCTAGATCAATTATTGCAACTAATCCAACGAATCTTGTAGCTCCTCTCTACGGATGCTCCACTTTCCTTCCGAATGAAGGATTTTCTCACTAATTTTTCAAAGTCTTCATTTTTTATCCTCCTCCGGCAAGGCTGACTCCTCGGCCTTTGATTGTGCTACACCTCCTAAGCTTGAAATGTTTTTAAAAATTCAAAGGGTCTCTACCCTTTGTCCCTCCAGGTGATTTCTCGCACCCTCCTTGTACCCAAACTCTCCGTCCTGATCTTTTCACTTAAAACATTTGACCTCTGGTGCTCTCCCTATGCCCTCTAAAATTATAGAGACTTCAAACTAGAAACTTTTCCCAAAAATATTCCTTCCATTCTCCTTGGACTTACCCTACATTCTGAGACTTAGATTGTTCTCATGCACACTCTCATGCTTGATCTGCCTAAACTCGAACTATCTCTCCTGATCTTTCAAACCTGTAGATGGTTCGGCCTCTGCACATCTTGATTTTGCGGTGTGCACACTTGCACTATTTCTCTCGAGCTTCCAACCCACTCAGTTCTAAGGGTCTCAGCCCTTTTCTCCTTATCAATTTCTTGTGCCCTTATGGCACTCAAACTCTTTCCTCGAGAGCTTGAAACTGAAACTTCTTTGTTTCTGGCGCACTCCTTGCACTTCTTGTGCAGAATTTCACTACTCGCCTTGAGATTTACCTTCTAGTGTGACCTCTTGGCAACCTTTTCACATAACTCAAAGTAGAGTCCTTTCACACTCCTTGCACCTGCTCGATGCACTCCTTGCAAAGCTTCCTCATAGTATTCAACAACTCGGGTATATATTCTTTAGAGTGTTCAAAAAATTTGATCTTCACTCCTTACACTAGTCCTTATGTTGTACCCTCTTGGAAACCTCCTCTTAGAACTCGAAATAGAGTTCTCATGCACACCTTGCATTGAATCCTTAGATTGTTCAGTAAGTCTAGTGTTCCTTATCTCACACTATTCCTTCTAGGATTTAAAACAGTTTTGGTGTGACCACCTGGCACGCTCCTCACAAAAATCTAAACAAAGTTCTCATGCACTCCTTTCTCTGGATTTTAGAGTTCTCTAAGAACTCTAAGGTGCACTCCTTGCAGAGCCGTGAGATCCCAAAACCCCTCAGAATCTACAGATAGATAATTCTTCCTACTTCTGCAAATTGAAATATATATGCATCTATGGAATTCATAAACATATAGAAAACATTCAAAGACATTAAAAAAACTCATAAAAACACAAAAAACCCCCATGGGAAGGAAAAAATGCTCTTTGTATTAATATGAGTGGTTTTGTACAAAAGTTTACAAGGTTGGAATGATATAGAGTCTTCAACTATTTCCCTCCTCTCTTCTCTACTATGAGCTAACTATTTAACTAACTCACTTGTTCCTAATGAATTTCTATACAATGATATTTTTGCAAAAGAGGGGCTCTCGAACCTTCCTCCACCTACTTTCATTAAATTACATTCAATGGAAATCCAGTCTAAGTCAGGCCTAAATCTACCCAAGTGTTATCCATTTAAGGTGACACTACACATTACAATAATTCACCTTTACAAAGACAGTAGCTAAGATTTCCTCGATCCTTCAAACTGTAAGTTACATTAAATTTTTAAATTAAAGNGTTGGCGCCTTTCTTTCCTTGAAACTAGTTCTTCCTAGTGCATAGATGCGTTGGCTTGATGATGCATATATGAGGTGGAGCGATGCTCCTACATCATACTCCCATGTTGACAAAATCATGAGATCCTACTCATGGATACTTTGTTGCTGCTATTGAAATCCTCCAGGGTCCCATACTTTGATGTGGAGTTGTCCATATCATCCTCTTCCTTTTTTTCTTTGTCCTACTACTGCAGGTTCTCCTCTAGTCATCTTCTCTCTATTGATGGATATCTCATGTGCTGATATCAAAATCATCCTCCTAATTCGTTCAATTTCCTCTTCCAACTGGTCCACTGGATGGCTCTTATCATTGACTCTGCTCCACTACTGCATCTTCTCCTTTTCCTCACAACATCAAAGGGAAGATTGTCTTGATCTCCCACACTGTTTTCATCTCCTGTGGCCTTGACTTGCCACTCCATCATAGGTTCAAATTATACAATAGTATTACTAATTTGGTTATTGATGATCTCCTCTGACATCTCTCCTTCTACCAGTTCCTCCATCTCTCCTTTCACTGGTACGAATTCAACTTCATCCAACTGCTCCTCAGGTTGGAATTCTTCTCCACTCTGCATGACTGTCTCCTTCGGGAAGTCCTCCCCTATTGCTATTTTGCATAACCAACCCTCCAACATCTTCAATTCTATTTCCCACTGAGTGATAATCTTGTCTGAATGCTCCTCTTCTCCTTTCATCTCTTGGGTATATGTCAATGTCTGCTTCTTCTCCTTCATGATAGTCTTCATTGGTTGTCTTTCATCTTTTGCACCTTCAACACATGCGTTGGCCTCGACTGGGTTGTTTAGAAGGAATGTTCTAATTCCTCCAATGATCAGAATGCACCTATGATCCTCCTCTGTCAAAACTCCTTGCTAATCCAAACTCTTATCTGAGCTTTCGAGACTTTCAGACAATCTCTCCTCCTCTTCCTTTCCCACCTGTCAAGATAAAATTTATGTCCTTCCCTCCTGGAAGTATGTGATATCTAAACTCGATCTCTCTTCCTCATAACTGAGGGTTTATCCAATCTCTATTTCAAAAATGTAAACCACTTTCTCCTCTGTGGAACTGAGGTTTTCAGCATGCCTCAACCACCTCCTCAACACATGTTTATGCATTCTGGAAACCAACAGTTGGACATGCCATTTTGGTTTCTTCTTCAAAGTCCATTCATACTTCCAACATCCACGTGCTTCTTGCTACATATTAAAAATCATCCTATCGAGTTATTCTCGAATCTCCTTGAGATCTCTGTCCATTTTCTCTTTTCTCACACGCTGGAGGTCTTTTCTCTGACCCCGTTTCTAGCCTTCAATAGCCATTTTATCTTTCTGACTAAGCTAAATTCTAGCTATGATACCACTTGATGGTATCAGAATATAACCTTTTTATGGATCTGATACCACTTGATGCAAACCGCACCCTCTCCCTGGAGTCTGGATGACCTCCCAGTCTAGGATTTTTCATAAACTAGGAGTTGGATTAGCTCTTGGGATCTCGCTGAGGCCCCAAAACCAACTTCACAGGTCCTTAATATCTCATACAGGTCAAATGCTAGACCTGCGGGATATTTTCCTAAGACCCTTCCTCTTTAATTTCAATTTCAGGCCCCTATCCCCTTTCACTTCGACGAAAACCCCATGTGACCCTGTGTTGGCAGCCAATTATCATTTTTCCATTGTCTTATAAGCTGCCTACACAAATGTTTTGCAAACATCAATTTTTCGTCGCAATTTTCAAATAGATGCTTTTGTTCTTTGCGCCTTTTACACACTTATTTTCGTTTGGTTTTCATGACTATAAGCGTGAAAACATTGGTCTTTCGAAACCGCATTAGAATCACTATTTGAACTGTCGTTGTCTTTCTTGTCAACATAACATTGCTCTTACATTTCACTTATCATTATGCAGCTGGCAAAAACTTTTAATTATGATGAATGGACATTCTTGGATTGATTGTGTGACTTGGTTTCATTGAGTTTGTAATGCATTGGCTTTTGGATTTGCATTTTTATTTGACCTACTTGACCATTGGTTTCATGAAAATACATAGGGGTTATGGTTAAATCTCTTTTAATATGGTACCTATGTTTGTGTTTTCATAACTATTGGCTTGTTCATTATATGAATACCCATTGGCACATTGGCACATTGGTTGAGCTCTTGACATGAGCTGTTACAATACATTGGCGCATGGTTAAATATTTGGTATCGGTTTCAAGTTGTATGTTGATGGTTTAAAGCTATGATATAACGTTGATTGCACGCGTTTATTTATACACTTACCATCGTTTCATTGGTCAGCCAAGTGACATGAGTGTTGAACTATAGTGGGTAGAACAACTATAAGCCGATGATTGTACTTTGGCAATAACTATTATGCATGGCAGAGATAAACTCCACCACCTTCGCACGATGGCATTTATGCCTATCCATTTTTCCCGTTCACCTCTGTTAGCTCGGATAACCTTCGTGTACTCTAATCCTGTGTATGCTATGACCCAAAACCTGGACTTACCGTGAGCTCGGCTCCATGGCACCTGTGGTGTGGATCGAGCCAAATGACAACCAAGCCTTGCTATTATTTGACAATGCCGTGAAAGACTTGGAGGCTAACAGATGGCTTACCTTTATACAACGATTTCAGGGTTTTAATCTAGTTGTGGCACAACAGTTCACCCTAACGTTTGATGGATGTAGAGCCAAGGTGGGTGACATCCAATTGGAAATCAATGAGGAGTTTATCAGTTCTGCTACAGGGTTACCTGCCACGGGCCAGCGTTGGTTCAAAAATTAAAAAGTGGAAGAGGTGCCTTGGCCACTTCTGTTCGTCTCGCGCAAAGTCACCTCTTGTGACAGAGGTATGCCCATATCCATGCTCAAACCACGATGGCACAACCTTTTAATAGTAGTTAAGTAGTTCGTGACCTGTGAAGGTCAATATGGACTCATGTTTCTCTACCACCTGCGTTTGTTAATGAATTTTATGGGATACCCGTTGAATATGCCCTTTTTCTTTCAGCGTAGCCTATATAAAATGTCGAAAAGGTTTAAAAGGCAGAAGGCTGACAGTAGCCTGTTCCACCATGGGCTTATTAAACTGATCATTGTTTATCACTTGAGTTTACACGGTAATAGCTGGAGAGATTTCGTCGCTCGAAATGGTTTCAATAATACAGACCCTGTCCAGGTTGACAAGCCTGTGGTAGATGAAACCAAGGTCGAACCACCTGTGCCCTTCCATGCCCTACTGCCTCTTCCTAAAACCTCGACCGACCCTGATGTTGACTTACCTGACGCTATGACTGAGAAGATTGAGATTTTTAAAAGGCCTGTAAGAAAAAATCCCAAGGCAAACCCTACAGTTTATGCCAAGGGTAAAAAGAAAGCTCGGATGATTTCAAGAATGGCCAGGAATAAGCCTAAACCCTCGGTTGAGCAGAAACCTATAATCCTTAGTGAGGATTCAGACTCTGACATAGAACTTTTCCTAGCCAACGAGTATCCTTACTCACGGGGTTTATGCCCCGAGCCACCTTACGATTTCGTGTCGAATCTTCCCCCTTGCCTAAAGAATAATCCTAACTACCCTGGGATTAAACTGCCTAACGAAACCCTTGACAATGCAATCAAACCCTCACCCACACTTTCGAACCCATCACAGTCGTCCTGTGACCAATGTGATTTATGGTTGGAACGATACTACATCAACGTCCCCATACTCCAATCGAAAATTCAATCGCTGGAAAGCCAAGTCGTTGTGTTGACAAACCAAAGAGACAAGCTCCAAGCAACTGATAACAAGCAGAAGATGACTGGCTCCATCCTTTTCAAGAATGTTGAATCGTTCACAGCCGTTATCAACTCCAAATTGTCGTGATCAAGCTGGTTGCTCACCATACAGGTATGATTTTGATATCGTTTTAAGTTTTGTGAATGATCAGGATTAATATACTGATTTGAATTTTGGTCTTCGAATAGCTCTGTTTATATTTCGAAATGGCGCTATCATGATGTGTTCATCCTGTATATATTTCGCTTTGCTGAAATTAAATGGAATTTCGTTTTGGATACGTGATTTGATCATTCCCAGTTTAGCCATTGATAGATTTTTATCGGATTTGAGTGGTTTTTGTTTGGATTTGATTTGCTCGATTGAGTTACCGAAATTGACGATGTGCTTTCAATTGAATTCGTTTTGTATCTACTCTGAATAGGAAGTTTTTCATGCTCAATTTGGAATGCGATCATGTTTGGATTTGACTTCGTTATGGTTCATATGCTATGATTGGCAAACGATTTCAATGAGTTTGGTTGTTACGATCTTTTAATATGCTGTGTCATGTAAAAACAGGAATACAAACTCTGTTCGGTTTCAATTTGGAAAAACGACTCTGTTTTTACGGAAATAATGCTCTCATTTAAGCCTGTGCAAATATTGTTCTTGCCCGAATCATGGAACGAGTATGATTTGCAGTGACTATGTTAAACTCCAGTTGTTCGATTCACTTGCTGGATTCGCATCATAAATGCTTCTCTGTTTGATTTTAAATTTGTAAAACGAATTGGTCAAACCCGGTTATAATTCATTTAATTGGAACGATTTTGATCAAAGTCAATCGATCTTGTTTGCCCAATTTGCAATAACAAATTATGAATTTTATTACCAATCAATCGACCCTGCTATGATTTTATTTGAATTGATTTTCGCACCAGTTTGAGTTGATCTACTAGTGGCATGAAATCGTTTGCTATGTCAATACAGTTATAACGATTTGAAAATAATCTTGTCAGATTCGATCGCATCTCCTGTTTAACAATTGCCCACATTTCGTTTTGATTACATCAGTTTCAAATTGATATCAAATGATTTCACAACTGTTGATTATGATTCTGTTCGTTCGATTTTGTGGTAACAAAAGAAACAGAGTACGCCTATCTCTGTATTCAATTTTGATCCTGTTTGATTTCGAATGGTATAATAATTTCAAATTGAATGATTCGTTTTCAAATAGCTATTGGATGATAATTGAATTTGATTTTTTAAAAAGATTTCGATGTTGATTCTGTGTCTTATTTAGACCAGCTACAGAATCGCAAGATTCTGTAGCTAGTCTATAGGATTAGATTTTTATCATTTTGTTAATAAATAATCCTTCTAACTTGTTTATTTTTGGCCCTTTTCAGGTAAATTCGAATTGAATGGGACATGATGGACAGGCTAGGGGAATATTTGTGTGTTTTAGTTTTATTTTAGTTTAGTTAAACTTGGGATATCTTCCCAGATTTTATGTAAACAGTTTTGATAACTTCCACAGGGAGGTTTTACCCTGTGGAAAAACTTATAAATACTTATTATTTTTGTAATAAGGATCATCCTCACTTGTGGGAGA
>SNQJ01S0045582.1:64970-79268 GCA_010110895.2 Picea sitchensis
AGGCTATGGATTTCTAATACAAACTGAGACAGAAGTTGATGTTCTGCTACAGCTTTTGCTTTCATAATATCAATCTTTTGTTTCATGTTTATGCTTATCAATTTGCACTTGATTAGTGACTACTTTAGCTATCATGGTCTTTTGCAGAATGATATGATTTAATTAATATGATCCATGTCTGATTTCTTTCAATACTTAAAAATACAACAATTATTTGATTTAGTTTATGAACGACAGATTTCTCTTCTTCATCAATTGAATTATTCTGTATAAGTCTTTGCATACATGTTTACCTAATTGTTAAGATTTATAAATTATAAGATTGTTGTAATTTTTATGTCTTGTTTGTCCTGTAATCAAACTTGAAGAGCACTACAACTATCATTTACGAGAAGCTCCTGGATAATTCGGTGCAGGTTTCCTCCCTCCGATCAGCTTAGACAGTCATCATACACAGGACAAATCTGGAGCGTTTCTCCAGGTCAATTTGTGATTTATTTTCGTTAGTATTTTTAGTATAATATTAGTAGTTTAGTTATATATATGTTTAGTTAGATTTGTAGTTAGAATTAGTATATTAGTTGTTTAGTTTAGTTAGTTTTTCTTTTGTTTATTTCTTGTTCATAAAATTATAAAATCAACAAAAATATCTTTTTCTGTCTAAGGGCAGAATATAAATGAGTTTTTCAGGTTTTATTTAAATCTGTGAATTGTAGATATTGTACATTTTGTGAATAAGTTATATTTCAGTTAGTAGTTAGATAGTTAATTAGTTAGAGTTATTATAGTAGTAGTTAGTAGATTGTATATATAGAATAGTTAGATTAGTGTATTAGTTTGTTTTATTTATTTTTAGTTAGATTAGTTTAGTTTGTTTTAATTGTTATTTTTAGTTAGTTATTGTAGTTTAATTTTCTTTTTTTTTATTTTCTTAGGACCTTAGATCAGCTAACGGAGCCGCTAAACCCGTCAGGGTGGTTCATCCCAAACGGCTTGGGTTATTAGACAACCACGGACTGGTTCCACTCTCTCAGTTGACGGATGGTCGATTTTGCCCGTCTACACCCTAGGATATCACCAGGAGCTACCCAAAAGGTGCTACTTTGGAAGCTCTAGACACTTCGGGCTCTGAGAAATATACCTTCTTTACCTCTCTATTCCTCTGAAGTCACAAATGGGTGAAATTACAAACATTGGAGGGGATCAACGACTTGCGATACCCATTGAGATTGATGGCTCACAATGACTCTGGGATCCAAATATTTCCACCACTCTAACTCTCTATGACCTCGGAGAGACGAACCCTGAATTGGATTGAACGGTTCTCTTGTCACCACAAATCGACGACTCTCAACTAACTTCGAGGCTCTGGGCTTCAGATTATTTAGGAGAACTATACCTCAGTTCCCCTGGAGTGCCGAACTAGTGAACCTTTGAAGGCTAACAGATCAATGATCCTCCTCTTTCGATGACCAAAAACTCTGATTTGTTTCAAAAATACAAGATTTGAGAGTTTTGGATGCCTAACGTGCTCTATCCTTTGGAGTACCGAATTGACGAAGGAAAGATCTTCCCTCCATGTGTCCCTTGAGAATGGACGGATGAGATAAATTATGAGACTCCGATGTTCAGGCCTCTGGAAGTCCCCACAACTCTGCATGTGTCTTCCTCCAGAGTACCGGGGCTCCGAACCCTCAAATATCCTGACAGGTGTCCACTGAAATCAACAGTCAATATCTACTCCAACTCTCGACTCTTCAGGAATTCTTGTTGCAACTTGAACCAATTCCTTCGGAGTGTTAGTTCTACGTATCTCTAGATCTAACGCCACATGTCTCCTACAGATGAATGGCTTATATCGACTTCAACCTTTGGGAGTCTCGACATTTTAACGAATCTTGTCCAAGAACTCCGGAGTGCCCTACCTATGGACTTCATGATCTGTTGCCACATGTCTCCTGAGCCAATGACCAGGATTCACTCTATTGTTCACAGCTTCAGGATTCCTCGCTCTGAAACACTTCCCTCTTTTGTTCCCCATGTAGCTTATATTCTGGACTCTACGATCCGTTGACACGTGTCTCTTTGATCAATGAATAGGATCTATTCCGTCCTTCGGAGCTCCAGGAGTTCTCAAATCCACCCAACATACATTCAACTTCCTCTAGAGTGATGAGGCTTCGAACCATGGGATCTATTTCCACGTGTCCCCTCATTTTATTGACTACTTTGATTGACTCCGGTATTCGTAGCTTTGGAGGGAATGAACACTTCCACACTCCTGATCTCCCATAAAGCCATTCCTCTGAACTCAACGATCCATTGAAACCTCATCCTTAGAGATGGATGGTCTCGATTCACTTCAAACTTCGAGACTTCGGGAGACTTGTCCCCTCTGTGCATAAAAATGAAAAACTCTGAATTGGCGAAGTTCAAAGGACTTCAAGGGATCAAACCCCGTGCATCTTGCATTGATCAGACGGTTGTCGATCCACACGTTCAAATCCTGGAGCTGAGATATTTCCTCCTCTGCAATGCGCTCCTCCTCCTGCCTCGACTGGATTTTGACAGTTCAGATATGTTCTTGTAGCCGATCCAATGGCTCATGTACCCCCTCTCTACAATTGTTGTTCTTTCCTTCCAAATGAAGATTTTCTCAAGATTTTTCAAAGGCTTGACCTTTGATCCTCCTACGGCAAGGCTGAATCCTCATCCTTTGATTGTGTTGCACCACTTGAGATTGAAATGTTTTTAAAAATTCAAAGGGTCTCGACCCTTTTTCCCTTAAGGTGGTTTCTCGCGCCCTCCTGGTACTCGAACTCTCCCTCCTGAGCTTGTAAATTGAAAAAGTTGACCTCTGGCGCTCTCTCTGCGCCCTCTAAAATTCTAGAGACTTCAGACTAGAAGATTTTCTAGAAAATATTCTTGCACTGGTCCTTGCGCTTCTCCTATAGTTTGAGATTTAGAATTTTCTCCTGCACACTCTCGTTCTTTCTCTGCATAAGCTTAGACTATCTCTCCTGATATTTCAAACCTATATATGGTTTGGCCTCTACACGTTTTGATTTGGCTGTGTGCACACTTGCACTATTTCTCCCGATATTCCAAGTCACTCAGTTCTAAGGGTCTCTACCCTTTCCTCCTTATAAATTTCTTATGCCCTTCTAGCACTCAAACTATTTCCTCCAGATCCTGAAACTGAAACTTCTTTATTTCTGGCGCACTCCTTATGCTTTCTGTGCATACTTGCACTTCTCCCTTTGAGCTTTACCTTTTGGTTTTCCCTCTTGGAAACCTTCTCATAGAACTCAAAGTAGAGTCCTTGCGCACTCCTTGCACCTGCTCAATGCACTCGTTGCAAATATTCCTCAGAGTATTCAACAACTATGGTATATCTTCTTCAAAGTGTTCAACAAATCTGATGTGCACTCCTTACACTACTCCTTTTGGTGTACCCACTTGAAAACTTCCTCTCAAAACTTGAAACATGGTTCTCACGCAAGCCTTGTGATGAATCCTCTGAGTCTTCAGTAACTCTGGTGTTCCTTCTTTCACACTATTCCTTCTGATCTTTAAAATGGGTTTGGTGTGCCCACCTGGCATGATCCTTACAGAAATATAAATTTATTTCTTGTGCACTCCTTGCATTGGCTTTTTAGAGTTCTCTAACAACTCTAAGGTGCACTCCTTGCAAAGTCGTGAGAGCCCAAAACCCCTCAAAAAATACATATAGAGAATTATTCCTACTCCTACAAATTGAAATATATATGCATCTATGGCATTCATAAACATACAAAAAAGATTCAAAGACATTAAGAAAAGCTCATAAAAACACACAGAAACCCCATATGCAGGAAAACCTGCTCCTTGTAATAATCTGAATGGTTTTGTACAAAATTTTATAAGGCGAGACTACTACAGAGTCTTCAACTCTTTCTCTCCTCTCTTCTCTACTATGAATAAACTAATTAACTAACTCACTTTCTCCTAATGAATTTCGATACAATTATCTTTTTTCAAAAGAGGGGCTATCGAGTGTTCATCCACCTACTCTCATTAAATTACATTAAATTACATTCAATGGAAATCCAGTCAGAATCAGGCCTAAATCTACCCAACTGTCAACCATTTAAGGTGACACTACACATTACAATTATTATCTTGTACAAAGACAATGGCTTAGATTTCCTCGAGCCTTCAAACTTTAAGTTACATTAAATTTTTAAATTAAAGTTCAAAATGAGAGTGTTGGTGCCTTTCTTTCCTCAGGACTCATTCCTCTTAGTGCGCTAATGCATTGGCTTGATTATGCTTAGATGAGGTGGAGCCATGCTCCTGCATCATGAAGGTAGTTTTCCAAAACACTTCCAAAAATCTGGGGGAAAATCTTCTTTTTCCAGGCTTGCTCTGATACCTTGTTGAATTATTTTTGTTTTTCCAATAGTTAAAGTATTGTATTCTTTTATTATTATTTAATATGCAAAAGGATCACAACTAAAATATAGATATCCACAGAACAATAATATATATCCTCAGGGAAACCCTCAAGGGGGAGAAAACCCTACAAACTTTCCTCAGTATAGATTCCTCCAACATGTACAATGTCATGCAATGCTCTTTCACGAAATGAATACCAAAGAGACCTAGAAAAGAACCAAGAATAGCCTCCTAGATAAGTGTGTACTAATCTCTTGTACTTGTATTCAATGAGTGATCAAAATTACTCGATAGAACCTCTATTTATACTCTAAAATACCTAAAAGACATTACTTATCAATAAACCCTTTCACAATTACACTTAGGAATAAATTCTGAAATTACATAAAATCTCAATAGCTGACAAATCTATTTTCAAAGTTATTCTACCACCATTCTACCAACTAGTTTGTATTGCTTTGAATTTTATAGTTCTACTCCATTTCATTTGTTAATAGAATTTGGGATTTCTATTATTGTGTTATCTACAATATCTCTATTTGTTTCCATTTATAATTTTTCCTTCATTTCATTCTCTACATAATCCAGATCAATCAATGATGTAATTGAATTTCTAATTGATATGGCATGATAGTGTGCATGCTAATGTATTGGTGATTCCACAAAATTGAGCAATAATTGAATTTACTTTCTTTCCCATATCACTGCCACCAATGCATGATCAAGAAAATTTGTTCCAAAAACTAATCTCATTATGATAATGATGAAAAAATGTTTTGTGAACCTACATTAATCATTCAAGAGATAACTTGCAACATGTTCATAAAAAAAACATGAATATACTAAAAGAAATTATATGAATCCCCGATCATGTATTCCACTAGTGTTTATACATAATTCATTTGGTTATGTTTTTTAAATGATATACAATCTAATGGCTGAGTCAATATTTGAAAATAACAGTCCAACCACATTTCAAATTAAAATCAACAATATACCTTTTGTGATTATTCTAGCCTAGATTCCTTTCCATATTAATCTTTTAACATAATAAAAAACATACAATCATATAAAGAACATTGATAAACAATTCAAAAATGTTTTTAAGGAGAAGAAATATGGGGAAAAAACTCTAATGTGTTCTTTTGTACACAATATGTCAACTAATCAGTGTTTACACATGGAAACTTACATGACCTATAGGATTCCATATCCTTAGGGTTGAAATAATAAAATAGCATCCACTCCTCCTCTCATAATTTTCTTTTATATCAAATGATAATTAAATGTAGATCTATCCTTTTCACTTCCACTTTCTCTTCTCACAGAGAAACGTTTACAATGTCTAGAAATACTAGAAACTGAGTTAAAGTCTACTTTTCCTCTATCCCCTCTTCCTTTCAATAGAAAATCTCCTTGTCAATTGTGATCCCTCAATTAACTTCCTCAACCAATTTTTTAATCTCCATCCTACCTTATGGATTATTCTATCATCTATTTCAGGGATTCCATGGCCTTACTATATAGACAAAAATACCCACCAACACCTAGGTTGAATGGCCTCTACATCTGCTTATAACTCCCAAATATTCTGCCAGTTATCAAGTAATGACCAGACATTATCTATTGGGTTTGGCCTTTATAATATTCAATTTTCTATTTTCTCTCCTTTATTAATTGATAACTCTTTATATCTCCAAGACTACAAAGGTCCAATCCTTCTTAGAGATATATCTACTACAATAATCATTTATCATGTAAGGCTTGTATGATAAATGCCTACTATCATGGACCTATTTATGTCTTCACGATTGGAAATCTCAATGACTACTAAATGAAATCCATTTCTTCCAACCTATATTCAACTTGTAGATCACCTTCTTCTAGGTCATCTCCAAGTCTTAATTACAATAGTTCAACTTATATTGGCTCTTTTCTCCTACAACCAACTTATTATAGAATAAAACCCTAATGTAAACAACAATAAACTTATCAAAACCACAAAAATTCTAATTACGTAACTAGTAATTTGATAACTACCAATTCCACAAAAAAAAATACATGCAAAAATATCTAACATATCCTTCATATCTACTTTATTGTATTAACAAAATCATGTTGCATATGTCATCGTTACCCCCAATAGGAAAGGGAGATGAACTTACTCACTCCTTTGACTCCCTTATGCACTTGCAACACCTGAGAAATGAGAGAGTTTTCAATGTAAAAAAATACATGATATTTGATGAAAAAATCCCCAATCCCCTAATATATAATGCTCAATGGAGGTTGTAAATAAATGATCCATGTCTCCACTCCCTCCATAAAAAATAGTCTTACTTATTAAACCTCTATATTTTTCGATAAATACATAATAATCCATATTCCCACTAACAAATAAATGATCATAATCATGGGAAAATCTGTTCACACACAACTATGTCCCAACAAAACCCCACCTCTATTCATTGGCTCATCCCCAAGCATGGGGTATCCACTCAATGAAATTATGACATAGCGTTTTCGTTCATAGGATATTAAAGAATATCCCCAATTTCACTAGATATTGATAAATACCACCCCATATCCTTTTGATTAACCCCCCTTCCAATACAATTTTCCAATAAAAAAAACCCTTATTTTTATGATATAGTTGTTATTTTTACCAAATATCCCTTTTTATACCCCCCAATACCTATAAACCCCCTTGTACTCTAAATCCCCCCCCAATACCTACAATATATTGACTTTATTTATCATAATTTAAAACCCCCCTTTATGAATGAACATGATAAGATATTGGTCAATAAGGTGAAGCCCTCGTGTCCCCAGGTCAACTCTCGACTGATAAGTACAATCTGGAGGAAAAAACAAAACATGAATATTGAAATCAACTACACTAGAAGAATGTTGTCCTCTCGTCTTATTGATCTCTAACTTCAAGGAGTAACTCACACAAATGAAATATCCATCACTAGAAGTATCTAAATGTACTTGAACCTAAGAACAATGCTACTCAAGACTACTAGTCATTGTAAAGGTGTTGAACCTGCACAGAATAGATCTAGATGGGAATCGACATAGATAGTTGCAGAGAAAATAGAGGAAAAGAGAAGCAAAAGATAAAGAATGGAAGAATTATCATTAACCAAATAAATGAATGATAATTTACACATGATATACTATGTATAACTCAACTAATGCACACTAGAGGAGAAGCCAATTCACCATAGTGGTGGTCTAGAGTGATCTAGAGACACACCAGCTGTTACGGGAGTAAACTGCCACCTAGTATAGTCTCTCGGGAAGTTACAGGAGTGAACTGCCACCTAGCTCAGTTAACTAGTCTATCAGTCTTCAGTTAACTGACTAAAAAAGAGTGAAGTGAGGAGGAGATCAAGGAATCATGGGTAATGCACTAGTCTGGTGATGATCCCAAGGACAATACATATTAGTTGGTGATGATCCAAATGCTACATGATGATTCTTCCTAAAATATATAATACTAAATAATGACTAATAAACATGGGAAAAACCTTAGGAAAAATAAATCCTAGGTGTGTGTGAAGTAACTCCACCACCCCCTTGAACACCATTATGGTGAAAATAAATAATGGGTCCCGACAATGAGGCCATGTTAGGTACCCAAATACAAAAGATACACTGAAATAAAGTGAGAAAAGAGGGAAAACTCATGGAATCCCCCCCCCCTTAAAGTACAATGTATGTAAAAAGGAAGAATTGACAGTTATTAGTCAACTGTGTCCCCCACTCGAAGACGACTGTGCAGAGAATGGAACTTCTGCTCAGTGAAGGTCTTGGTGAATATGTCTTCAATTTGTTTTGCTGAAGAGAATAACTGCAAGTCGATGATACCCTCGTGCACTAAGTACCAGATGTAGTGCATGTGGATCTTGATGTGCTTCATTTGTTGCCTCTGAAATGGATGTATGCAAAAATTTGGAGTGCTCTAGTTGTCACACCAGATGACGATCGGATGATGAAACTGAATTCCAAAATCAATGAGAAATTTTTGAAGCCATGTAGCCTGAATGGTTATGTTAACTACCCCTCTGTACTCTGCCTCGGCTGAAAATAGATAAATAGAAGCATGCTTCTTGCTCAACCAACAGATAGGCCCAAAAAAATACTAAGTGAGTAACTATATGTGGACTTACGATCAATGCTATCACCAGCCCAGTCAGAATCAGTGAACCTGATGAGGTCCAATGTAGAGTATGTTGAATAGTGAATCCCAAAGGTGATGGTTCCCTATACGTATCGAAGTATATGCTTTGCAACCTTCCAATGTATCTCATGTGGCTCCTACATGAACCTGGAGACTGTGGAAACTACATAGGAGAGGTCTCATTTGGAGTGCGTGAGATACAAAAAAGTCCCCACTAGCTATATATACAATGTGTTGTCAACTAATGGGGTGTCCTTGACATCCTCAAGTTTGATTCCTGATAGGAAAGGAGTCGGGGTAGACTTGCAGTCTGTCATGTGAAATATCTCAAGGAGATATCATGAATACTAGGCCTGAGACACTTTGATGCCTGATGCATCCTAACTGATCTTGAGTCCAAGGAAGAAATTTAGCGGACCCATGTCCATCATCAAGAACTTTTCATGTAGAATCCTCTTGACTGCAGTAATCGCTGAGGTAGAGCAACTGATGATCAACAAATCATCAACATACAAAACTAGGAGTAGAAGTGAATCGGTCGTCTTGAGAATGTAAACATCCAGGTCTGATTTACAACATACAAAGTTATGTGACAATAGGTAGGAGTCCATCTTGGCATACCATTCCTTCAAATCCTGCTTGAGGCCATAAAGAGATTTCTTCAGTTGATGGACCAAAGATGAATCCTGCATAAATTCCTAGGGTTGTTCCATATATATCTCCTTAGAGATATCATCGTTAATAAATGCATTCTTCACGTCCATTTGATGGACTTCCCATCCCTTGGATTCTGCAATGGAAAGTTCCAAACGTATGGAATCCATATTCGCTACTAAAGCGAAGGTCTCATCATAGTCAATGCCATGCACCTGATGAAATCCTTTCAAAACTAGCATGGATTTGTATCTGCTAATCTTTCTATTCATTGTGCTCTTTGTCCTCTAGACCCATCTGCACCTGACAAGTTTCCTTCCTGAAGGAAGCGGAACCAGATCCCAAGTCTGGTTCTCGAGGAGGGAGTTATACTCCTCCTAGACGACGGATTCCCAAAAGGGATTTCTAGCAGCCTCACCATAAGACTATGGATCTGAAGACTGAACCAAGAAAAGATTCCTGGGTGGAAACATTCGAGTGGTAGTGAGTGTAAGGGGAGGCTCCTCAAAATCATATCGATTCCTCCTAGTATCATTTGGATCCCCAATAATATCCCTTGCATCCTTAAGAGTAGTTTGAGCCCACTTAGGCCTCGACTCTAGCTCTACATCTGCATATGCATGCACTGAATCTACATCTGTCTGTATTGACTCTGTATCTAGATCATATGAATCCTATGAATCAGAACTCTCATTTGAATAAGATTCAACATGTTCATTCTCATCATCTATGATAGGTGGAAGAACAAAGGTGTTTGGATGCGGCTGTTGAGATACATGCGAGACACTTTCCTCGAATTGGACACTTCACTCAATGATGAGCCGGTCTAAGGAAAGATCAATAAGTTTGTCTCCCTTGACACTATCAGGGTATCCAACAAGGATACACTCTTTTCTCCGTGGATCAAGTGACTTCCTCTTTTCAGAGGGAATTTGGGCCCATGCACATGAATCAAAAATACAAAAGTGGGCCACTTCCAGTTTGAGGTCGCTCCAAGACTCATAGGGGGTCTTATCCTTGACATATCTATTTGGATATTTGTTTTGGATGTAGGTTTCACAATTAAGTGCTTCGGCCCATAATCTTTGTGGAAGTGACTTTGCATGTAGAATGCAAGATGCCATCTCTTTTATAGATCTATTTTTTCACTCAGCAACTTCATTTTTCTGCAGAGTGTAGGGAACTATGTGATGCAACTGAATCCCTACCTCATGAAAAATATTTTGTATCTCATGGTTGACATACTCTCCCCCGTTATCTATTTGGAGGACTTCGATTTTCTTTCCTAACTGTGTCTCAACAAGGGCTTTGAAATTTTTGAGGTTTTGAAAGACCTATGATTTTTTCCTAAGAAAGTAAATCCATGTGAAGTGTGATAAATCATCAAAAAAAATGAGAACATACCTTTCTTTATTGATTTATGGATGCGTAAAATGGCCCATGAGATCACTATAGATCATATCTAAAGGAGAGGAATCCTTATGTGTCTTTCCTTTGTCGAATTTCTCTCGAGGGTGTTTTCCAAGAATGCACCCCTCACAAATTCCTTTGGAGAAGTGGATGTAGGGTAGACCATCAACCATTCCCTGCTTTCTTAGCTACTGCATATATCTGAAATTTAAATTCCTGAACCATTCGAGCCACATCCTACTTCTTTCATCAACATGGGTAAACAATAATACAGAATCTAGTTTAATAAATTCAGAAAATGTGTAAATTCTAGATTGGTGATTTACCTCATTGGTAGAAACCATGGAATTGGTTGGCATGTAATAGATATCCAATGCATCAGGTGGTAATACGACTCTCTTTATGTTGATGTAATTTTTCATCTAATACATAGAGAGAATATTGAGAGAAAGTTTGGGAACATGCAACACATTCTCGAAGCTTTCGTTTGTGAGTTCGATCCTTCCTTTGTCAGTGACCTCGAATGAAGAGTTGTCCCCCATCAGAATAGGAGGACCTTTGCATGCATCCAATTAAGAATACACCTATTTTTTGGTAGCCATGTGGTGTGATTCTCCTGAATCTATGATCCAAGCATCGGGAGAGGAGTTGATTGAAATCAAAACATGGCTAGAATTGCCTTTCTTGGGATTCTGATCTTCTAGATTCTTATTCTTGGAATCCTCGTGGATGCGATCTCCAAGGATGTTTGATTGTAGTATTTGGATCATTAGATCTATCTCTTTCTGCATACATGCATATTCTGTATGGAATCCTTTATGGCGGTAAATGCATTTCTCCCCTTTTCTTCCCTTTCCACCTTTGGATCTGGAGGCATCATTGAAGTGTTTTGAGTACCCTTCCTTCTTCATATTTGCATGTTCTTTCATTTTTTATTTATCTTTAGATTTCTGATATTGATTACCACTTCCATCTTTCAAATTAAGTGCATGCACCTTTGGGCCTTTGATTTTTCCCATGTTGATGAACTTGATCTCCTCTTGTGTTAGAGACTCAATAAAGTCCTCAAGAGAGGGAATCTTCTAGGTAGATCTAGATGTGAATCTAATTGAATGAAATGTGGATACAAACACTAAGTATTCTGGACCAAGTTTGGAGAGAATGGTGAGAACCATTTTTTTCTCCTCCTTAGATTTATCAACCCCAAAATCCTTGAGCTGCGACAACAAATCCTTATATTTGCTAAAGAAATCTTGGAGATTGTTGAATCTTTTTGGATCCAATGTGAGAAATTACACCTCGAGCATCTATCCCCTCATGTCATCCTATTTTACAAAAATCCATTCCATGGTGGTCTAAGATTCATTGGGGGTTTTACATGAGGATATGTGAAAGAGAATTTCAGGAGAAATGAGACTGCATATTGTTTTGAATGCTTCATCCATTCGATTTAGATACTTGGATTTTTCAAAGGCTGATGTTGGTTTTTCCTTTGTGTTCATGTCTAATCTGTACAATCCTCTTCTTCGAAGATGCATTATCATATTATTCTTCCATGCAAATAAGTTGTAAGGTGTAAGAATGAATTCTTTTGGAAATTCCATTTTTTCGTTGTCTTCAATCTTTGATACCTGCAAAAATAATTTGGTGTGTATTTTCCCTAGTAGTCCATCGGCTTTGATAACATGTAAATTTTTTGAACCTACACATAATAGATCTAGCTACAAATTGACATACACAGTTGCAAAGAAAATAAAATAAAAGAGAAGCAGGAGAGAAAGAATGGAAGAATTTTGATTAACCAAATGAATGAATGATAGTTTAGACATGATATACTCTGCATAACTCAACTAATGTGCACTGTAGGTGAAGCCAATGCACCATGGTGGTGGTATAGAGTGATATGGACACACACCAACAGTTACGAGAGTAAATTTCCACCTAGTCTAGTCTCTTGGGCAGTTACGGGAGTAAACTGCCACCTAGCTGAGTTAACTAGTCTATTAGTCTTCAGTTAACTGACTAAAATAGAGTGAAGTGAGGAGGAGATTAGGGAATCATGGGTAATGCGCTAGTTTGGTGATGACCCCAAGGAAAATGCGCATTAGTTGGTGATGATCCCAATGTTGCATGGTGATAATCCCAATGTAGAATCTAGACTCCACTCAAGTGATCAATCTGAAGTGAAAATTGAAGAGAATATTCTCCCTAGAGGAATATTCTTCCTAAATACAATAGAATGAATAATGACTAATAAACATAGGATAAACCTTAGGAAAATTAAATCCTAGGTGTGTGTGAAGTAACTCGAATAGTCATCACCTCTATCCATAACAACCAAATACCAAACCATCCACAATAAGATAATGCATCTATTAGGGTGATCAATCCTAATAAATGAACTTGTTATTAATAATCCCTAACCAAAAAATATCCAATAGATATGTGCACCCAATATGTCACACCAAGCATTGATATGACACACCCCTTACATCCAACTACATCCTGTCTTACAAAATCAGTATCTACAGAGTCTAAGTGGTTCAAAATTTCAACTATTTTATCCCAAACCTAGACTTATCTAACTCATAATCATAATCAAGGAATTACAACAATATTTACCCCTTTTAACATCATTACATTAGTATTTATATCTCATTGATTTCATATACTCATGGGATTAAAAGTAAATAGAAAAATAGACATAAGAATCAAAGAGGAAAAAAATTGCAATCTTCCACAATTACCCACACGTATTTTGTAACCTTCCACAACTTGTTGCAATCATTCTACAATTTGATGCAATCATTCCACAATTATTCATGGATCTTTTGTAACCTTTTATGATCATTCTACAATGAATCATAGTCTAGCCACAACCATTTCATGACTTTCCATCATAAATTTGGAATAGAAATGTGAAACCTTGAGAATATAACAATTCTACAACTCCAAAATTTCTTCTCGTTGCTTAAAAAAAATAAAAATTCATATCCACAAAGTAATGAAATGGCCAAATGCAAAAGTATTACACTAGATCACAAAACCGGTCACCTTAGAACTCTGTAGTATAATAATGACTAAATGTTGCAAGTGATACCATAAATAATATATATCCAAGGAACATAATCACCTTTGATGTGTATAATACAACATATCACAGGTATAATAAACATTCATCCATAATAATAATACAACAATATATCTAGTCCCTGGGTTTTGTTCTTGCAATGGACAAATATTGTGCCAATCAACCATGAATATTGCACCAACACATGCTCTTACAAGTGACCTCTAAAAATATTTTTCTATGTATCAAGAAAGACCAAATTTGATAATTGTTAGGTGTGGCCCAATGCATTGATTCTTACTATAGATATTAAAAATACATTTTCTTTTTCAACACCATAAAACAAATATATATTCAAGAACAAAGAAAATACTTTTCTATCTACAAGAATGTGTCCATCATCTGTTAATCCCTAGATAAAGGGCCATACAAATCCCATGTTAATTATAAAACCCCTTATTGATCCCATTATTGAATTATTACATTTCTTGTGTTATTTTTGTATGTAGGCTCTAAACCCCTTCATCATATCCTTTCG
>SNQJ01S0045582.1:79279-93826 GCA_010110895.2 Picea sitchensis
AGGAGACCTAGTCTGAGGATCATCTTACCTCATCTCATATTGTATTTTTAATTGAATATTTTGTAAAAGGAGTTTCCCCCCTCGAAGCGGACAATACTCATTTACTTTTTATCAGTTTTTTATGGTGTTGGATCATAACATTTGGTATCAGAGCATTGATCCTAGGGTTTTTATTCTCCAAGCAAGTCATCTTAGAATTTCCATATAAATTTTTTTATGGGATGATTCAGATATCAAAACTTGGAGGTTATTTATAATACATTGCAAGGTATCTATGTTATAATTTTCAACTTATGGGTCATTATACTTTCAGAGATACACCATGTGGAAGATAGGGTTTTTTACTAGTCCTATTACTAGTCTCAAACAAGTGTTCTAGGTCAAATCGTCAGATATTCTTAAGAGAGGATCCAAATTCAATGATACTAGTTTTATTTGAAAGAGGACAATTTGTAGTATTTTGGGTTCAAGTTTTAGTTTCAAGTATCAAATATTGGACATGTTCCATTCTCTACAAGTTCTCTCTTCAGAAAATTCAAAAAAGTAGCAAGGTTTGGGAAACTTATCATAACTTTCACTTGAAACATCTATTTTTTGTCAGACCTGTGTAATTGTAGAGAGGACATATTAGAGTATTAAAGGAAACAATTTCATACTCAGAAGGGCTAAATTTGTATAAATACATCAAAAGGAAGTTTGACGAGGAGGACAGACTTCAAATTAAGGGTTTGAAAGGTACCAACCTTATAATTGGCATAACTTTTTATTGGAAGATCTATTTTCAGTGATTCAAAATTTGTGATAAAGAGGAAACATAGTAGCATTAGTATTTTGTCAGAATACTCCAAGGGATCCTCCGAAAATTACTTCACCCACTAAACCTCCAAAGATATCAAGCATGAATCAAGATGAAATCCCATAGATTTATAACTAGATGGAGAACAAGATCGCTAAACATAGTGAACAAATGGAGAAGAAGATAGATGAAAATAAAAAATAAATACAAAATTTCATGAAGGAATTGAAAAATTCCATGTATTCCATGTTATTTCAGGCTCTAGATGAGAGACTTCGTAAAGGAGATATCAAAATGCAAGGTACTCATGAAAATAAATGTATTATTTAGGTTGAACAATATGTTGATACTAAGCATTTTTCTAGTGGATTTAACTCTAATAGTGGATTTAATTATGGTGGGGGTCATAAATTCAACTCTCCCAAGATTGAATTAAAGAATTTTGATCGAACAAAGGTCTTTACCTGGTTGATCCAAATAGAGAAATATTTTGAACTGCATAATATTAGGGATGATAAGAAAATGATTCACATAGAAACTTTGAACTTTTAGATAAAATAATATCAATGGTATCAATGGGAAGTTAAATAAAGTCCCCTTTTATCATTATACTTGGAGTCTATTTATAATATACTTAGAATCACTATATGGGTGGGAACATGACTACTTCAATCAATTGACAAGAATCAAGCACTTAGGAGATATTAAAGTTATAATTCAGAATTTCAAGTATTAGCCACAAGGGTGGATGACATAAGTGATGAAAAACTATTGCAAGCTTACATGGGTGGATTAAAAGAGGAGATTAAAGATGATATTTTCTTAAGACATCGTGCAAACATTATGGAAGTTATGAAATATACTCGTTATATTCAAGCCAATAATAAGTCTACACACAAGTCTATCAGTGGAGCATACACAGGAAGAAAACATCATTTTGGGGTTCATAAGACAAGCATACCTCAACCGACGAGGTTGACACCTCAACAAATGGATGAAACGATAACAAAGGGAATATGTTTCAATTTTGATAACAAGTATAGTAAGGCACATAAATGTAGCAAGAAGAAAGTATTCTATATAGACAATGAAGAGGAACAACACGAAGAATTGGAACCATCATAAGATATAGAGATAGAAGAGACTACTCCAATGATATCTTGTCATGCATTGACCAACATCAGTAATCCACAAGCCCTAAAGACAGAAGGATATATCAAAAAGAAAAAAGTAATAGTGTTGAATGATTGTAATAGTACCCATAACTTAATCAATTACAAATTAGAAAAATATCTCAATTTCTTTGTATATCCACCACTAGAGTTTCAAGTAATGATTGCAGATAGAGGTACCATAAATTATTTTGGGAAGTTCTATAGTATTAATCTAAATATGGGGGAGTATTTATTGGACAATCCCATGATGTCCATCAAAATGGGTGTTGTTGATGTTGTATTAGGGGTCCAATGGTTAAAAACATTGTGAATAATGGCCCTTAATTTTTAATATCTTTTCATGACATTTTCCTTAGAAGGAAAGGAAATTGAGCTTAGAGTTATGAAAGGGAAACCATCTAAAGTGATAAGCTCTAACAACATGCAAAATTAATCAAAAAGGGACACTGTGGTGTAATTTCACAATTGAGATCAATAGATGTTCAAACATCTACACCGTCTACTCCAATGGATCTCCAAAACATTATCAACAATCATTCCAAGGTATTTGGAGAGATTCACAAGGGTCTTCCACATTTTCAAGATCATGCTCATGTTATTCTATAAGGTACCATATCTATTATAATAGCAAAAAGAAAAAATATTTCTAAGAATAACAACATAACAACACAATATATGAAACCACAACACCAAAATAATACCTTTATTTATAGGAAACAATGTTCACTTGCCTCTTCGACGGGGAAACCTCCAACAAAGAAGCACTCTATTACAATAATTCTCAATACAAATAATTCCCATGCCTCCTACTCTTATTTATACTAACTCTATCTTATAAATAACCTTCTATTGGAATATATTTCTAGAAGTAAAAGCTTCTATTAGGTATTCTTACATTGACTTGTTCACATTTATTAAATAGGACTTATAAACTAATGTTTTCCATTATTACATGGAAAATGTATTATTCTACCTACATGAGGGGTTAGGGAGGCTAGGTCCCTAACATGCCCTCCCCCTTGAAAAACAATATTGTCCTTAAGGCTTGAGATGAGGAAATTGTTACAGAATGGTAGTGGGATCCCAAGTGGCATCTTTTGGAATTGTATCTTTCCACTGCAGGAACACTTCCTGGATGGTGTGCTGACGGAGACGATGTTCACATTGGTCCAAGACTACTTGGGGATGTAACCAATTGGAACCTTCTTCATCCAACTCATGGAGATGACTTTGATTTTGGTACTTAGTTCCAATCACCTTCTTTAAGCATGAGACATGAAAAACAAGATGGAACTTAGAATCAATGGGAAAAGCTAGAATGTAGGCGACGAGCCCCACACGCTTGAGAATGGCGTAAGGACCATAAAATTTGGAATCAATATTTTGATAATGTTCAACTTTGAGTGAAGTCTACTTATAATTTTGCATATGAAGAAACACCCAATCCCCTTCAACAAATTGACGTTTAGAGCAAAATTGATCGGATTACTGCTTCATGTGATTTTGAGCCATCACCAAATTGTCTTTGAGGGTATGTTGAATGGCCCTGTGTACTGTAAGATATTTGTCAACCTCCTAAACCTTAGAGACACTTGACATGTATGAGAGAACTGACAATGGATTTTTTTCATTTATTGTTTCAAAAGTAGCCGAGAGAGTAGTTGTATGGTAAAATTTGTTGTACCACGATTCATCTAGCGGTAACCACTAATCCCACTAATGTTGGCAGTTAGATGAAAAATTCCTTAAATAGTTTTCCAAATACTTATTGACAAATTCAGTTTGGCCATCAGTCTAGGGATGATAGGATAATTTGAGATGTCATTGGGTGTCGTGCATCTTGAATAATGCTTGCAAAATATTGTTGTTGAATGTGGGATCCTTGTTAGAGACAATACAATGTGGAATGAAATGAAGTTTGAAGATATTATCCATGAAAACTTGAGCCATGGTGGATGCGGTGAAGGGATGTTGCAAAGAATAGAAATTATCATATTTGGAAATATGATCAATCACCACCATGATGACTATCTTGTTGTTGTATTCATGTAGGCCCATAATGAAATCCATAGAAATATCCTGCCAAATAGAAGGGGGAATTGAAATGGGTTGGAGTGTGCTAGGGGATTTGAATATTTATCCCTTGTTTCATTGACATACATCACATTCATCAACAAATGTGTAGACTTTCTATTTCATACCATCCCCAAAAAAGAACATTTAACCCTTTCATAGGTTTTGGTAAACCCTAAATGCCCAACGGCGGGTGAAGTGTGAAGCTTAGAAAGCATTGCAGATTTAAGTTGTGTCTGCTTTATTAAATATAGATGCCATCTATAACAAAGCTTGTTATTATCCCAAGAGTACCCTGGAGAAGATGGATAATTTTCTTGCAATCGTTGGATAAGGTGAGAGATCTTGGGATCTTGCAACCATTCCTGGAGAGCAGCTTGGAGCCAATTGGGTAAAACAAAGGAGAGGGAAAAGAGGGACCATTCTTCTTCATATTTTATGGAGAGAGCATCAATGACCACATTGTCTTTTACATTCTTGTAAATGATCTCATAATCATAGCCAAATAACTTGGTTACCCATTTTTTTTTCTCCGAGGATGAAATTATTTGTTCTAGAAAATACTTGAGGATCTGGTGATCAATTTTAATATGGAATAATTTCCCTAATAGACAAGGATGACAAACATCCATGACATGCAAAATAGCCAACATTCCCTTTTCACAGATTGATTGGCCCAAATTTTTGTCTGAGATTTGTCTGTTGGTGAAGGTCAAAGGCCAACCATTTTGCATGAGGAACACCCCATTTCCTTTTCTCAGAGCATAAGATTCTAAGACAAAGTATTGGTGAAGATGGGAAGTGATAATACCATATCCATGCACATAGATTCATTCAAGGTGTGGAAGGATTGATCAACTGATGGAGTCCAAGTGAAGGCATTATTTTTAAGGATAGCAGTGAGAGGTGTTTCAATTTTTCCATAATTCTTAACAAACTTGTGATAATAACATGTTAAACCCAATAAGCCACACAATCTCTTAAGAGTTTTAGGGCGAGGTGAATCCTGCATAGCTTCATTTTTCTTAGGATCCACCCATACACTATCCTTGCCAACAATATGACCCAGGTACTCCACTTATGAGGATCCAAAGGCACAATTAGATTGTTTGAGGAAAAGTTGGTGCTGAGAGAGTAGATGTAACACTTGATCGACATCGGAGAGATGGGATGTCCAATTTTTACTATAGATGAGAAATTTATCAAATAAAACTAATACAAAATGATGGAGAAAAGGATGAAAGACATGATTCATGATACTTTGGAAGGTGGAGGGGGCATTACACAGGCCAAAGGCCATGACTAGGAACTCATAGTGACCCTCATGAGCTCTAAACATAGTATTTGGAATGTCTGCTTCATTCATACGTATCTGGTGGTATCCAGAACGAAGATCAAGTTTAGTAAATTACTAAGCACTGCTCAATTCATCCAAGAGATCATCAATGAAGAGAATGATAAACTTGTATTTGATGGTGGGTTTATTGAGGGTGCTAAATTTAGGACAAATTTGTTAAGTACCTTATTCTTGTGTACCATTACCACAATATTGGAATAGGGGCTAGTACTAGGAGGAATAACACCTTCTTCGAGCAACTCTTTCATGATTTTTTCAATTTCATTCTTCTAGGAAAAGGGATGATGATAAGGGAAAACATTGGGAGGAATACTTCTAGGGACAAGGGGAATGGAATGATCATGAACACCGGGGAAGGGGGAAGTCCCTAAGGAGTGGAAAAAATAGCTTGTTGTTTGGATATGATATATTGGAGGTCAAGATGCACGAAGGGTGTTTCAACTACTTGAACGAAATGGAGTTGGGAAATTATACCTGAATGACCTTTCTTGAGAAGATTTTCCATTCGATGGAACCTGATGATCTCATGAGAACCTGTTGTGATTCCTTGGAATTGATACTATTGTCCCTCCTGGTTTAAATTGCATGGTTAATGCCTTAAAATCCATGAGAATGGGGCCTAAAGTGTGTAACCATTCAACACCTAGCACAATGTCACAACCTCCCATGTTGATGGATAACATATGAGATTTCAAGTGGTACTGTCCAATTTGAAAATGTGCATTTTCACAATGCCCACCACATTTCATGGAACCGCCATTCGCAATCATGATTTGAAAATTGTTGACAACACAAATATAACAACTGGTTTACTAGGTAATGCAAAAATGAATAAAATTATGGGTGTTTCCACTATAGAAAAGGATGATGACTTTCCTATGCTTAATATAGGTAATGAGATTGAGGGTTTGGAGAGGAGAGAAGCTAGTGAGGGCATGTAATGAAATCAATGGTTCAACTTCTGGTGGATCAATTGGATCAATAGTAGAATTGAAAGGGGGTAGCTCTTCAACAGAGGAAACTACAACTTTTTATTCAAAAACATCCTATGAAATGGACACAAAACATTTTTTTCCCTTACACTTGTGCACGGGAAAATATTTTTTATCACAATTATAGAAAATACCCTTGAGTTAGCACTCAACTATTTCATCCCAAGTTAATTTTTGGACCTTGAGGGGAGTGCCAGGGGTGGAATGATTGTTGGGTCAAGGGCGAGGAAGAAAAGAGGGGTTTTTGTTTTGGGAAAAAACAACTTGTTGGTCTTCTTTGGCACATTTAATAGCTTCCAACCAAGTTTGAGGGAGAGCCATGAGGACCTAGGCTCAGATTTTATCCTTTAATCCATGCAAAAATCATTCCCAAAAGAACACATCTATCATGCCCTCCATTCTGAAGGTCAAATTCTCAAATGAAGTTATAAAGTCTTCCATTGTGTGTTGGTCATTTCAACTTCGTCAAATGACCTAAATAATGGGTGTCAATGTCAAAGCATTCATAGAGCTCTGCAACAAAATGGGTCCATGCAACATACACCCGGCACACATTTTTACGCCACTACTAGCGTTCATTATCCAAATAGAGAACAGCATAATAAATTTTGTCCAACTCAATGATAATGCCATGCAAAGAGAAATAATGCTCTATTTGAGTGACCCGTCACATGGGGTCAGAACCATCAAATTTATTGACCTCAACTCGGGGAAGATAGGGGCAGGATGAAAGGATTTGGAGTGAAATATCATATAATGGGAGGAATCATCAACATCTAAGTGGGATGATTGTTCCCAGGAGGAATCCCAGCATCTAAGTGGAAAATTATCCCATGCATTTGACATCCATGGCATCAAATGTTTGTTGGAATGGGGCCTTAAATTTTTAAATGTGGGTTTTGGTGAAAGCAATATCATAAGTCACTTGCTGGAGGGACTCCTTTTCTAAGTGATGGAAGCTTGTAGGTCTTGGTTGCGAGTGGTTTCCATTTGGATATGAGGGGTACCTGTAAGGGGAAATGGGTGGGTGGGACCATAGAAAACAAGGACTAATAAGTGATAGGTACCACAACGATCAAGGTGAAAAGGGGAATACAATAGGAGAGGTGGAAAATAAGGGCATCGAGAAGGGGGTCGGGTCCATTGAAAAAAATCTTAAAAATGAAAGGTACCACTACAATGAGGGTGAGGAGAGGAATCCAATGGGATAAGTCCCAAATAAGGGTGTCATTAATACCTCTATACTCTTTTGCGGAGTTATACTCTGATCTGAATAATATTACAGTGGTGAAATGGCCAAATTCTTAACAGGAATAAATGTGGAGGAATTTTGCAACCGAAATGTAGAAGGCAAGGTTGGGTGATAGTAGATCTTGTCTATTCCTTTTCTACTCTGTTTTCTTCCCAATGGTTAGGGTTTTAAGGGTTTCTATAGACAAGGGTTTTCCCTGTGTTATAGCTCTGTGATATACATGCGGGGTTGAAGCAAAAAACTTCTATTAGGTCTTATTACATTGACTTGTTCACATTTATTAAATAGTCCTTATAAACTAATGTCATCCTTAATTACTTGAAAACTATATTATTCTACCTACATGAGGGGTTAGGGAGTTTAGGTCCCTAACATATTCATTTGCGAAAAGGAAGTGTACATACAATATTCCATGTTTCTTTCTTAAAGAATATAACCCGTGACAAGATCCCAATGCAAACTATTTTATCAAAGATGAATGGAGAAGGACAAATCATAATAGAACAAAAAAAAAACCTAGAAAAAAGGATTAAGAAGCTACAAAATCTAGCAATTACTGAGTACCTCATCAAAATGAAGAACCAACCAGTGGAAGAGGTGACATGGGAAGATGATTTCTTCATGCACACACACCCGCATTTGTCATGTGTTGAGCACAAAACTTGATTGAAGGGGATGGGCATGTTAATCCTTAGACAAATCCCCATACAAATCACCTATTAAGTTTAAACCCCCTTATTTCTATGTAGGCTTTGAACCCCTTCTTCACACCCTTTCATTATAATTATACCCTTTGTCTCCTATATATATACCAAAGATACCTAGTCTTGGGATCATCTTATCTCATCTCATATTGTATTATAAATTGGATATATTGTAAAAGGAGGCTTCCCCCTCGAAGTGGACTATAATCATTGAATTTTTACAATTTTTTAAGGCGTTGGATCATAACATCTTCCTAGAAAAGGAAAAAATGGCCTCTTGAATCCAATTTATTGCAACGATATCATCCATATGACAATGTTTCCACCTATTCATTTAGGGAAGACCATAGATCACTTTCATAGCTAGTGCAAAATGTTGGTTATTTTCCCATACAACCAGTTTAATAAAGAAACAAATCCTAATCTAAACATACATAAATTTCATAAAACCACAATAATGTTAATTAACAACTCACATACTGATCGATTTCGAATCAATAAATACATTCCAAAAAATCTAAAGTCTCCTTCAAATCTTCTTAATTTTACTAAGAAAATTCCTTTACATATTCCTCTTTTTCCCCTAGCTAGAAAAGGAGCTAAACTTACTAACTCATTTGACTCCCTTTTCAGTTGAAACTCCTTAGAGATGAGAGAAGTTTTCAAATTAAGACACAATGAATTATAGTTGATCAATAACGCCCCAAACCCATAATATATAATGCCCAGTGGAAGTGGGAAATGGATGCTCCATGTCTCCACTCCCTCGACAAAAACCAATTTTACATTTAAAACCCCCATATTTGTCTATAAATGCATAATAATCCATATTCCTGCTAAATAATAAATTACCACAACCATGTAAAAATGTGTTCACATTCAACTAGGACCCAACAACTTCTATGCCTATGAGTTAAACATCAATTCACATTCTTGAAGTAACTAATGTTAATTGTCCAAACACAAAATAAATAGTTTCATAGTTATTGTTCATGTGGCACACATGGTTTCCATGTGATATTTCAAATAAATTATTCTCTTACCCACCTAGCCATTAATATGAAGTGTAGTGCAACACCCTCAAAGAATCCATTATGATTAATCATGTTCCATGGTGACTATAAGTTGCATGTGGATTAAAAATGTTTCCATTTAAGATAACCCTTATCCATCCTACTACTCATCAACTATATCTTCATCAACAATTACTCATTAATTATTCTAGTCACGTGACTATACAATTTTATGTGATATTATAAAGAAGTGAGTTTGCATTTAAGCATTATTGGTTAGTGGTGCAAGAAACTTGTATGTAGGTTTATAAGTAATTACTAGAAAAACATATCACATTAACTAGAACTATACAATAAAAAGAGAGCACAATGGATGCAAATTGAAAGAAATCCATTTCTGTCCAATTCAAAGCTTAAACATAATACATTAGGCCTCAATGGGATATCATTCTATTATAAATTATGGGTTTATTCCTTTCACAGAAAATTAAAATACACCCATTGGTCTAAGACCTAGCTAATTTTACAATGATTAGGAACTTGTTTCTTCAACATCATTCTCTTCCCTTCTCTACTATAAGAGCATTTTCCATTGTCTCCTCATTTTTATATCCACCTCACTCTTATGATTTTTGTCTTCCCTACTTTGTGACAGTGCATGAAAGAATGCCCTTTCTCCAAGGTAATAACAATCCATCCCTCATCAAATTTCTCAACAACCCCCCCACTAACCACCAATAAATAAATAATGTTCTTGACTTCTTGTGGGAATCAGTCCCCTTCCCCATTTATCATCATCTTCAAGGTTCATACCTTGTATTCACTTTCACAACTATGGATTTGAGAAAGGATCAATGATGGTTTTCCATGTTAAAATGTGACAATAATCAATTAAATGAAAATGTATAACTGAAATTTACTTATGTAAATATTTAGTGGTGTTGGTTTACAAAATTGGTGGAAGTTTGTATAATGGGTGGCAGTTCCCGTAACTATGTAATAGTTCCAAGATAGATATATTTCTATAAATCCAGAGAGATGCATTTGGTGGGGGGTAATCTTATGTAACGGTTCCAAGATATATATGTTAGATTTTCATTAGTTTCGATAACATTAGATTTACCATAGCATTTTTATCTTCTTTTAACATTCAATAATTATATAATGAAATATATAAGAAACATATAAAAAATCACAAGAAGACACAAATATTTATCTTGAGAAAACCCCAAACTTGAGGAAAAACCCAACCAATGTTTATTAGAGAGAATCATTCCAATATTCCAATACAACCATGAACAAGCTCTATTCACAAGAGAAAACCAACAATGAAGAAACCCTGATAAAAGATACTTATCTTCTTCTTGTCAAACCATAGCGATGGTAGACAACTGAGTAACACCACATAATTGGTGCAATGTAGGCGCATCACTAGAGAAAGATAGTGCACCAAAGAACTGTTGCAACTGGCAACTAGTAACAATAACTACAACTACAACTGTGACTACAACTGCAACTGGAAACTGGTAACAATAATTGCACCTGCAACTACGACTGGCATGAAGAAACTGGGAAGCACCACACAACCTTATCACAACTCCTCTAGAGGTAGTGCACAAGATAAATATCCAAGAGCCACCATGAATATCCTTCCCCAAGTGGGGCACACTCTCCAAGAGAACCAGAGACCAGAAATAGTGAAACTATTGCAACTACCTAGTGCAAACTGCAGAAGGAGAACTATCTCACTAGATAAATGAACTGACCCATACTTGTATTTATAATAATTTGGGTGCATGTATAGGGACTACTTCTTATTCTGGGTCTTCAAATTTACTTTATTATTTATGTTGGTCGACTTCTCTTCCTGGAAATTATATTTCCAATTTATTATTATCTCGTGTGGGACAACTTCTCTTCTGTGGTCTTCTATTTCACTTTATTATTTTCCGGGGTGTTCCTCAACTGTTCAATGACATCCCTTTGATTTCTTGGAATCTTCCTATTATCTAAGAAAAGTTTTCCAGGAGGAAATACCTCCCAAAGCTACCAAGTCCCTCTTAACTAGGGAGGTATCTTTCGACAATGTCTTCATATAGTAGCACACAACTACTACCATGTCATCAATAGCTGAAATAATTTTCCACAGTCACTATGACGATGCTACAGTCAACCAGTAGAAAACAACTACTTCCAAGCAATCTAGTAGTCTCAATGGAAATCAACTAGTAGCACACAACTACTACAATGTTATCCAATGGAAACAAAATGCTGCCAAGTCATAGTAGTACATAACTATTGTCATAGTGGTATAGAACCACTGCCATAGTAGTACAAAACCACTATCCAGTGGTACATAACCACCGCTAGTGGTACACAACCACTGCTGAAGTAGTACACAACTACTATCCAGTGATACACAATCACCGCCAGTGGTACACAACCACAATAGTAGCACATATCTATTGTCCAATGCCATAGATTCACCACCAATGGTGCACAATGACTCTGGTAGCACACAACTACTATCCAGTGACACATAGTCACTGCCAATGGTACACAACCACCGTAGTAGCACACAACTACTTTGCAGTGACACACAGTCATCACCAGTGGTACACAACCACCGTAGTAGCACACATCAACTATCCAGTGACACAAAGTCATCGCCAATGCTACAAAACCATCATAGTATCAGAAAATTAATGTCCAATGACACATAGTCACCTCCAGTGGTACACAAACAAGGCCATAGTCTCCATGACTATGTTGTGTTGTTTATCCTCTCTCGATAGTCTCATTCACACCTAGCCACCTCACATGACATAGGAAAGACTAGTATCTAACTATTCATTACTCGCTTAGTCACCTCACACCTCCCTCTCAACGAGGGTGCACATTTTTCATCACACCAAGCCTGTCTTTGAAGTACTCATACTTCAGTCTAGATAAAGGCTTGGTGAGAATGTCCACTATCTTCTCATCTATGGATATGTACTAGAGGTCCATAAATCCTATCCGCACCATGTCTTTCATGTAGTGGTATTTGATCTCTATATGATTCGAATTTTCATTAAAGACGAGATTTTATGAAATCTTCACACAACTTTGATTGTCACAAAGTATCAAAGTTGGCTCCAATTCTAGATAAAATATCTCTGCATGCAACTTCTGAAACCATACTACTTCACGAATTGCAACACTAGTTGTGATATACTCTATCTCTATTGTATGGAGTGCCACTGACGTCTACTTCCTTCTTAACCATGAGATCATACATGATCCCCAATTGAAGCAACATTTGGATGTGATGTTTCGGTCCACTACACTCCCTTCCCAGTCAGAGTCTGTATAACCCTGCAGCTTCAAATCTCCATCCAATACATATATCAATCCATATCCAACTGTACCATGTAGTTACCTCAACAAATGTTTTTCATCTATCCAATATACATGTCTATACTCAACCCTGTACCAACTCAAAGTGTTCAAAACAAAACATATGTCCGGTATACTGTTAACTAGGTACATCAAGGATCCAATCAACTGTCTGTACATAGTGGGATCCACCAAATCTGAATATGGATCACTCAAAATATTCATATTTGTCATCATAGGTGTGGAGATGGACTTACAGTCCATCATCCTAAATCTCTGCGGGATATCGACAATATATTTTCCTTGGCTAAGGAAAATCTCATTTGACCTCTGCCACACCTCCAATCCCAGGAAATAATGCATTAGACCTAGATCCTTCATCTTGAACTATGAATTGAGTTCCCTCTTGCACCCATCTGTGATATTCTCATCCCCTGTAAGAAACATGTCATCTAATATCAAGGGGAAACCATCCCCAAGATCATCAAAATATTGGATGGCATATCATGCCTTCTTAATCCCATACAAATCCTTTTTCAATCTATAGACATGAGACTCCTTCTCATGTATCTTGTGGTTGCTCTATGTACACTTATTCTGGCTAGTAGAGAAAGTGTCTCATCATAATATTCTCCCTCTTGTTGGTAGAATCCTATGGCCACAAATAAATCTTTGTACATCTCTATGCTTCCATCTACAACAAGCTTGATCTTGTAGATCAACTTGGAAGTCACCACTAACTTCCCTTCTGGTCTCAGAACCGAGGAAAAATCCATATCACATTCCTTCTGACTGGCTTCCTCCTCTGTCACTAAAACAAGGGAATCCTCCCAAGAGGTCTCATATCTCCTCGAAGATTTTGAAGCTTAGATCTAGCCTCCTCAAATCATGTCACATGTCTGTAAGTCCTAAAATACATCTCTCTCTCCCATCTGAATATGAGGAGGAATACTTTCTAAATGAAATTCTCTAAGCCAATAACTCTCTCTGAGATTAGGATCACTCTAATTCTTCCTGTTCCCTATGAAGCTTGATTTCCTCTAAGTCTATATAATATCCAGAGCCATCTACTCCCTTTGCATGTGTTGACCTCCTCTTAAGTTTGATATCCTATGAACTGTCCTGGGGAGGATTCTCCTCCCTACTAGATCATGAGGGTTGGCTTTCTTTTAACTCTAGATCCTTCTAAGATGGTACTTGGTGGGGACACCTGCCTCACCACTAGTGGATCCATCTTCTCCTGACAATCAATATCCATATGAGATACTCTGTATCTCACAAAAGTACCCTTCTTTTCAGAAGGTTTTAACTTCGTCCTCTTCTCTTTTGGTTATACATGGATGTGTACGATCATGTGCATGGTTCTATGTATGGATATTATTATCCATGTCTCAACTACATATCATCTAATCTGTTGCATCCTACAACCGTCAGTGTAGCTTCTTATCAGAGCTATCACACATGACCTTCCCGGAACAAGAGAAACAATAAGGGAAAATATCATCGAAGAGAAACATTCTTATGATAAGAACAATAATAAAAAACAAGAACGAGAATAGTTTTCATAATATCTCCTTCTTAGAGCTATAACCTGTGATCTGCTTAAGACAAGAGCCAAAACAAAATACAATAACAAGAAATAAGAACAACACTCTTCAATACTCTTCCAGGGTTGAGACCAATCACTCCTCCATAGTAACCTTCCTGGAGCAAGAACCAAGAACAAGAACATCTCCATGGTAACCTCCATGCAATTTACAAGATAACCTTCCTCGGACAATCTCAACAACCAAGAAAATATCCTAGA
>SNQJ01S0045583.1:15278-37172 GCA_010110895.2 Picea sitchensis
TTTGTCCTATTTATGGTGCTTCCTCATGTACATCTAAGACATATATGATAAGCATTCACAAGCATTCATTTTGGAGTAGAAATTACTCCTAGTCTTTGGCACTTATTCTTTTGTTCCCACATATTCAACTCTGACGTTCTTCTCTGCAACTTATTCCCGTAGAAAGTGATACTTGATTGGAATGTGCTTCGTCTTGGAGTGCATCACCAAGTTTTTTGAGATACTGATGGTGCTTGTATTATCACAATACATTGGAATGGGCTCATCATACTCAACTTGTATATCTGTCAAAGTTGGTTTCATCCATAGAACCTATGTACAACATGTTGTTTCTACAATATACTATGCATCGGTTGTAGATAAGGATATTAATGATTGTTTCTTTCTTATCCAATATACTAAACACTCACCCAAGTAGAACATTGCTCCACTGGTGCTTCGTCAATCATCAATGCAACCTACCCAATCTGAATCTGTGTAGGCAATAAGTGATAGATTGTTTCCTTTTGGATACCATAATCCAAAATCTTATGTTCCTTTGAGATATATGAAAATCCTCTTCACTGCTAATACATGTGATTCCTTTGGTGCTGCTTGAAATCGTGCCACTTGTCCAACTGCCTACATTACATCTTGTCTAGATGTTGTCACATATAGTAAGATATCAATCATTCACCTGTATTGCCTCTGGTCTGTAGACTTTGAATCGTCATCTTTGCTCAACTTGCAACTGGTTTGCATAGGAGTGCTAATTGGTTTGCATTCTTCCATTCCAAACCTCTTTAGTATTTCTCTGATATAATTAGTTTGAGAAATAAAAATTCCTTGGTTTCTTTCACATATCTGAAGACCCAAAAAGAAGGATAGTTCTCCAAGTAATTACAATTTCAAATTCATTCTGCACATCCTTTGCAAATTTCTAGATTAACCTGACATTAATACTTCCAAAACAATATCATCTACATAAATTTCAATTAATAAAATATTACCTTGAGTTACCTTGATGTAGAGGTTGTTGTGTGCACTTCCTTTCCATAGTTCGTAGGGAGTTTTGTCATTGTTGTTTCTGAGCATTATGTTGGAAGATTGGTTGTTGTCATTGATGTCAACCCTAGTCATGGGTTTTTGACCACAAGATTGATGAAGTTATTTGGACATGAAGGAAAATGCACATGCAGATACAAAACCCATGGATGGATAGTATACATCATGCTGTTTCCACATTTCGATTAATTTATGTGTGCGTCATGGATCCCTCATGGATTTGAGGAGAAATGAATTTTTAGAAGATGACAAAGTGAATTAAAAAAAAAAAAAAAAAAAAAAAAAAAAAAATTACAAAATAAGAAAGTGTCGGTCGGCCCTATTGTTACAAAGAGTGACATAAATGGTATAAGAATAAACATCATTATACATTCATTTTATACAAGTCCAATTCCCGAGGAGGGAAGAAGAAGTAAAAGAAGGCGGTTCAAAAGGGAGGATGAAGTCTTTTGGTGATGTGTTCTAAGGTATGTTATTTTCAGAGTCATCTCACCATTTTTCCATAACTTTTTATAGGGCAATTCAAATGATGAAATAGCTATGGTGAGTGAAGACATATCAAGGTACCTGCGGTAAAATTTTAATCTCTTGATTAGCTATAATTATGGAGATATACTCTACGGAATATGGGGTTTTGACGGTCACGAAATAATTAAAAACGGGTGTTCCGAGGTAAAAGCAGTCCATACCTTTTCCTATAGACAGACTCCAAATGTATTGGGACCACTTCCATTGGAAATAGTATAGACTTTAGTTTCTTGTGTGATTTTTAGAATCAGATGTTAAATGTGGCGTGGGGCATCTTTGCCCTGGATTGGGTCTTACGAGCAGGACCCGAGGTGAATGAGTTTATTATCTCATATATTCTTGGGTGGAAGGAAGGAACCCAAGGATAGAGTTCAGATCTCTCTTGATATTGGAGGATTGCTTATGTTCCTCTTGGAGGTTTATCCTCCTTTACATTTGGAAAATTTAGCTACCTTTGGAAGTCATTACTTCCTTGGGCAAAAACTATTGATTATTTCTCCTTATATTGTACATGGTGTGTGTAGTTGTGGTGTAACTCTTATACTGTGTTCATTTATCATTGGATATAATTGAATGGTTTAAGCATAATAATACCAAAAGGTTTTAAATTGTACTTGATCTTGGTTTTACCCCTCTAGAGTATCCAACAATTTAATTGTATCGAGAGAAGGTTACGCTTGATGCTGGTTTAACCAACTTTGGAAGAGGAAGATCCTATACTGAGAAATGGAAGGAAACATTCAAATGGGGTCCACCATTTGATGGAAGAAATTTTGAATAAGGAAAAAATAGAATGAAACTTACTTGAAGCTCTTGGGAAGATGTTTGGATCTCAGTTAGCCGGATATAATGCTTGGAGAGAAACCAAAGAGTGCACAGCTGGGAGCAAAAAGGAACAACAAATGGCAATAGATACCATCCTAGATGGATTGATGGGTCAGTGAAATCCAAGGTGGGATCATGTGCATCAACAAAAATATCTTTGGGACAAAGCTACAAGAACTTGTCACGAGGAAGAAGAAGAAGAGTTTGAAGAAGATTACAACATCTCGATTTCAAAGAAATGGAATTTGAGTTCTTTTACTTCAATTGTGAAGGAGTAGAGTCCGCGTTGAATTTGAATGTCCTCATCCAAAGATTGAAAGAAGCGACGAGAAGAAAGAAAATTTAATAAAGAAAGAAGATGAGAATCTTAAAAAATTGGAACATGTTGAGATTGAAAATGTAAGCTCAAAGACATAAAGAAAACTAAAATTGAATTGGTTAGTTGTGAAAAGATGGTTGTAATATTGAAGAAACAATTAGAGACTTTGATAGAGAGAAGAAACCATTTCCTTGAAAACTCTACTTGAAGAAGCAAGAAGAATAGCAAAGTAAAGAAGGTCCAAATGATAAAGAAGAAGAAGATTGTGAGAAACTTGAACATAAGAAGTTGTCTCATTGAGGAAGAGCTTAAGAAACTCTCAAGTCTTTGAAGACTTAACATCTTGGATGCATGGGTGAAACTTCATACAGAGAGGATGATACAACAAGCAGGTTGAAGAAAGAGCTACCTGAGATAGTTGATGAGAAGTGGACGGGATACGAGAAAGAATGAATGATTACAAAAGAGATGAATATCCAAGAGACCTACAGCGAGAATCAAAGAAGCTTCAATCACTATGAAGGAAACTATGAAAGAATAGATTGTGAAACCGGATGGACCACACCACAAAGAAGATCACTTACGCCGAGGTATCAAAATTTCTTTCTTGGACATTGTTATACTTGTGAAATTTTGGACACAAGGCAATCAATTGTAGAATCAATGAAAGGAATAATATGCAAGAAGCTACATGAATGGTGAAAATACTAGATATGAAAATGTTGTAGACCTTTCAAGTGCATAATCCATTTGACCCATTAATGGATCAAAATATTGTATGTTACAAGTGCAATAAATTGGTCACAAAGCAGTGCGAGGAAAGATGAAGGAAGATAATCATATGCCAAATTTTTTGCATACCAACTACAACATGGAAAAGGAAAGAAATTCCACACAATGAAAATTTTGAATGGCATTAGTTGCTAAAGAATGCAGAAGAAGATGAATGGATTGTGGAAGCCCAGGTGCTCATCTCCTTATTTGGAGATCAAAGCAAATTTGTGAAGCAGAAGAGAAAAGAGGTGGAAATGTTGCATTTGGAGATGACTCATCTACCAAAATGCACTTGGAAAAGGAATTGTAAAAGCTTGGAAGTGAAAATGTAAAAGCGGGAAAAGTCCTATTAGTTGAAGACCTGAAGCATAATCTCTCGATTAATGGAAATAAAATGGCGGTCGGGATACACTCTTACATTTGATTCCCGTAAATTTAAAATCAGAGAAAATAAATCAGTAAGATTGGTTGCAATTGCAACAGAAGACCGAACAACATCTAGACATGAGAGGCATGGCCACACAAAGTTCTAAGGAAGAAAAGTATGCAAGGCCAAGAAATAAGGATGAAGTATTAGTAGGTGCCACATGTTTAGGGGAGCAACCCCAAAGAAGGTTACCTTTTTCCATTAAACTTCGAGGGGGAGAAGCCATACCCTTTTTCCATTGATATCAAAGAGGAAGAATTAGGGATCCCATGATGATAGGGGAACATGGTGTTTCCATCAATGACAAAGGGAGATTCTTTGGAAGATTGGTTGTTGTCATTGATGTCAACTTCGATAAAGTAGGTTTTTTGACCACAAGATTGATAAAGAGTTATTTGGACATGAAGGAAAATGCATGCAGATACAACACCCATGGATGGATAGTATACATCATCTTACATTTCAGAATTGGTATGTGTGTACGTCCGTGGATCCCTCATGAGTTGGGAAGTAGATTTTTGAAGATGACAAAGTGAATTGAAGAAGGAAGTAGATGTAGTCCCTGAAGATAATTAAGAAAAGGATTACAAAATAAGAGAGTGTCAGAATTGGCCCTAATATTTAAAGGAAGTGACATAAATGGTATAAATAAACATCATTATGCATTTCATTTGATACAAATTCGAATTTCAGAGGGAAGAAGTAAAAGAGGCGGTTTCAAGGGAGGATGAAGTCTTTTGGTGATGTGTGTTCCTAAGATGTATTTTCAGCTCATCTTACCATTTGTGCCATAACTTTTTTTCTAGAACATTCAAATGGTGAAATCTCTATGGTAGTGAAAAGACATATCAAGGTACCTAGGTAAAAGGTTCAGCTCTTTATTCGCTATAATTATGGAGATATACTACACAGCAATATAGGGTTTTGACCAGTCCACAAACTAGTCAAAAAATAGGGGTTCAGGTAAAACAGTCATAACTTTTCATACAGACTCAAAATGTAGTGTGACCACTTCATTGGAAAAATTACGGACTGTAGTTTCTTGTATACAAGTTTCAGAATCAGATGTTAAATATTGGGCTCGGGGCATGGTAACAGGTTTGGTGCCACGAGCAGGACCAGAATTGAATAAAAGTTTTATTATCTCCATATTCTTGGAGTTGGAAGGAAGGGAGACAGGATAGAGAGTTCATATCTCTCTTGATATTGGAGGGATTGTATCTTCCCTCTTGGAGTTTTATCCCTCCCTTTAAATTTGGGCTGTAGCTACCTTTGGAATGTACTTCCTTAGACAAAACTATTGATTATTTCCTCATATATTGTGCATGAACTATTGATTATTTCTCATATATTGTGCATGGTGTATTGTGGTGTATTGGTGTAACTCTTATACTATTGTTCATTTATCATTGGATATAATTGAATGGTTCAAGTATAAGTTGAAAAAGGTTTTAAATTGTACTTGATACTGATTCACCCCCCTCTCAGTATCAACACATTACTCTATTTTGAATGTCAACTAATGGATGCACTACATGTGTCAAAAAAATATCTGTCAATTTGGAATCCATTAGCATTGTTCTAGCCATTTCCTGTGTAATTATCATCCATTATGATAATGTTCCTTTGTCTCTGAACCACTCTCTAAACCAATCTATGAATCCATGCTCTCGTCCACTATCATATATATTTCCAAGCCTACTAAGTGTTCTTACAAATCCATCTCTGTCCATACTGTCCAAGACTCTACTTGCGCAACTGTCCATAATACTAACCCATTGATCACTATACTATCATGAAGTCTTGATTAATATATCAAAATGTACTTCTGCTAACTGATTTCTCTGAATTTGTCTTCTCAAATTCTGTAAGCTACTCGAAGGATGGTTCTTTGGTCTGTCACAACTATCGCATAGACTCCCCCTATATAATATTCATATTACTTGGGAGTCTCTAAGTCGTATGGCTAAGAAAAATTCCTTCTCTAATGTGTATTCATCATCATCTTCATTGGTAGATTCGTAATCATCTTCATTGCTAGATTCATTATCTTTATGATATTTGACTTCTTTCTTTTTGTCTATGGATTCATTTTTCACTACAATTCTTGAAAGTACAATCTCTTGAACTTGTTCCTTATTTACATATCCTTCTTTTCTTTTAGTTATTTTCCAACCCTCTTTGTATATGACATCTTTCTTTTTCTTTATAGAATTTTCTTCATCTCGTTTTATTACCAATCTTACAATCTCTGGGACCTGGTCTTGGTTCATCTTTTCTTCGTGTTTTCTTATCCATACTTTCTTACATCTGATATCAATGGTCTCTTTCATGGAAGTATCGATCATACTTCTACAATCACTAGCTATGTGTCCATAGTTATGACATTTGTAACATTCAATGTTATGTGGGGCCACATAGGCATTTATTGCTTGGACATTTCTTTTATAATACCTGCAATCTGCAACCTTATGTCCAAAGCTAGTACAATAAAAACAATGACCATAAAATAAATTTGCATACCTCGGAGTGAATGATCTTCTTTGTGGCGTAGTCCTTCTGAATTTTTTCCTTGATTGATCATGATCATGATTGAAGCTTCTTTGTGGCTTGAACATGCATAGTCTTCTTGAAGATGTATCTTCAATAGTTTTCTTTGATTCTGGTTGACCATGATTCCTTCCTTTGAGTACTTTTGCATAACTCTTTCTATTTTCTTCATTCTTCTTTTCTAGCAACCTAGAGTGCTTTTGTTCAATGTTCTTGTTGAGCTTGACGATTTTACTTCTCAATGTGAAAACTTCTTCTTCAAGCTTCTCAACCCCCTTCTTTCTTCATTATCTGAGACATCATGACCTCTTTTGTTCTCTTTGCTTCTTCAAGTTGGATTTTCAATGTAATTATTTCTTCTTCTAGTCTTCTCTCTTCTTGATCAAAATCTTCCTCAAGTTGGTTTAAGTCATTGGTTCTTTCCTTGAGATGATCCATCGGTATATTTTCTCTCTTTTCTGCTTATTCCTTTTGTGTTGCTATGTTGGCTTCTAAACATTTCTTTTGATATTCTAGAGTTTGTTCAATTATTTTGGCCTCTTCTAGTCGAGCTCTTAAATTCTTGATGACCTCTTGATCCTTTTCAGAACCTTGAACACTTTCCTTTTGGTTCATCAAATATTTCTTGGATGACTTGTTTTATTCTCTTTCTTTCTTTAGGTATTTAATTACACTGTTCGATTTTTCTCTGTAATCAACTTATGCTTCTTCATACTCGTCATCTTCTAAATCTATCTGACATGATGAGCATCCTTCTTCTTGTTATGTATCTACATATTTTTTGGCATTTTTTGAATCTGCGATGGGTGAAGAATATATGTCATGTAACTTATCCCAAAATTCTTTTGCTGATGAACATTTACCAACCTTTTCTCTTACCGGATTATTCAATCCTTCCCAGATGAAATCCATTGCTATTTTGTTATTGTTCCTCAATTCCTTCTTGGCTGTAGTATTTTCCCTTTTTCAACTATCATATCCTGTAACAATTGATAGCCAAATATAATGTCCATGTTCCTGTAAAAATAATTATGTCCTTATGCTCTACATCTCATACTTAAAACCATTCTAACTATTAAACATTGGTACTCCATTCTCATAATAATCCATGATCTCCTTCCAGTGGTTAAACTGTTTCCTGAAGGAACCGACTCTGATACCAATTATTGGATTACTGAGAGGGGGGTTGAATCAGTAATAGAGAAATTTAATCCTTTTTAACCATATAATCCAAGTGTTATATCAATTTAACATCATCATACAATAACTACAAAGTAAATAAGCAATGAACACATGAATAATCATACACATACATAGTACACCGGTGTTTTACGTGGAAACCCAAAGTGGGAGAAAACCACACAATGATTTTTCTTATATGTCTTGAAGAATTACAATCATTGGAAGCACTAACTTCCTTTGTTTTCCAACTACAACTGGAAGGAGGCTCCAACCCCCTAGTTTCTCAGGCTACAACCTGAGGGAAGCTTCAACTCCCCAATCCTCTGGATACAACTAGAAGGAGGATAAAACCCCCCATGTTCTCTGGATACAACTGTGGCTACAACCACCTGTCCTTGCCCCATCCAACCACCCTGACATATAAGTAGAATGATGGAACCACTGTCACACTATCACTGTGAGATATACTACTGTAAACCTGTACCAATCAACATGTAATCAATATCTACCATAAACAAGTGCATCAACCATGCAACAACATGCACCTCAACCTGTAATCAACCTGTACCATAAACAAGTGCATCAACCATGTTCCAACCTATACAAAAACTGTACAATGAACAAGTTCATCAACCATGCACCAAACCTGTACAAATAAACTATCACAACAACCTGTCCAAACAATATATCACAACAACCTTAGAAAGCATCATCAAAATAATTTATCCTCCCTTGAATTTCGGCCTTATTTTCTTCACCTTCCCTCTGAAATTTATCTTAGATATCCTTTGGTTACCTCGGTCACCTATAGATATTCAATATTCTCAAGTGTGATATTAAATGAGAGAGCCCATATTAAGTGTGATATTCCAAATATCTTCCTTAGAAGCATCGTCTAGGTCACTTAACCCATATCTAGGTCACTTAACCCATTTCTAGGTCACTTAACCTATTTCTGGGTCACTTAACCGATTTCTAGGTCACTTAACCTATTTTCCTCATTTTTAGGGTTAACCACTTTCCATAATTAGAAATTTCTCCATTACTTTATCATTTAAATATTCCTCCTTGACTTTGTCACCTCACTTTATCATTTAAATAATATTATTTGATTTTGTCACTTCACTTTATTATTTAAATAATCCTTCTTGACTTTGTCACTTTACTTTATCATTTAAATAATAATTTCTTCTTTGCAAGATCTTTGACCTTTTGGGGCTTCAAGACAACATATGAGGGTCCTCCAACTTCATAAGGCCATAACTCTCAAACCATGATGAGTTATGTGACATTCCACATACCACCATAAATTAAATGACATGTACTATCCATCTAGAATAGTCTTACCTAAAAATATATCAAAACTCATACCATTATCCATCAAACAAACTTGGGTCCATTACCCAAACCTGGGTTCTCCAACTTCTCATGGCCATAACTCTCTATCCGTGAGGAGTTATGTGACGTTCCACATACCACCAGAAATGGAATGACATGTACTATCCATATAGAATAATAATACCTTCAAATATATTAAAACTCATACCATTATACATGAAATATCCTTGAGTCCATTACCCAAAACTTTGTGTTACCAGAATTCGCTATCAGAATTTCTTCAAGGGTTGAAATCAATCACTAAGGGTTGACATCAATCTACAATATCACTCTCCAAGGGTTGACATCAATGAAAACCAACAATCCATCAACCTAATCCAACTGTCCAACACAACAATCCTTTACTATTCTAGCTTTCCTCCCTGGAGTGTTGACATCCATTCCTATTAGTTGGATATGCATCTCGTGATTTCTTCTTCCATTATCTTAGGATGTTCATGGACTTGACTCCATCCAAGATTATTTCCTTGTCTACTTTGCATACTTTCCATCACATATTATGCAGATATTAATTTTCAGCATTCCATTATTATTTGGATTCATCTGATTCAACTCCTGCATGAACGAATTATAATTCCATTCATGTTCTTTGAGTAAACTTGGTTAGTTAACACCAAATTCTTTCTTGAAGCAATTTGATTTAGCCTTTTGACATGCGTATTCAATTTCTGTCCTGCCATATTTGAGGACCTTCATCCCATGTTTTCACTGTGTATTATGATAGCAATAATGGAGGTGCTACCTCCAATCTGTAGGACTGATAATTGGAGATGTCACATCTTATCTCCAAACTCTTTCATATTCCATAAAACCTTACTTATTCCCATTCTTTGCATCTCCATATGAACTTATGGTTCATGCATTATCATGTATCACTGGTGGCTTTCTCCACCTAGAATCCACATTTTATGTGAAAATATTATCACTTGGACTGTCTTCCGAAAACAAGAATTCCATTTAGGGTTTCCATGCTTGTTATTGAACCCAACATCTGATCCAATGACTTTTGAAAAATCTCAGATGTAGAATACATAATTTTTCCTGTCCTTCTTCCTTCTTTCTTCTATCTGAAGACATTTGTAGCACTTTTTCTATTTTAATGTAACCATTACATCTGGAATCCTCTTTCTGAGACCTTCCCAATCACGAATTCCTTTCTCAATTATGAACCTTGAGCAGAAATATATGATCCTTTAAAACTTGTGCTTCTTCTCTGATACACTTCTTTTGCAAAAATCTCTTTTCTCTGAGATAATGGCTCTTAGATATTTGTTGGACCCTATCATAAATTTCCCAGGTCTTCAATATTATTTTGATGCGGGTTTGAATTAGATGAAACCCACCTGCTTCCTTCCTAACCCCTTTTCCCTTCTTTAACATAGTTTTCGGGCACTAGCCCCTTTCTCTTAGCCCCAACCCCTGCGACCACGGGTTGTGGCCAAGCACTAGGTTGATAGGCGCTTATTCGGGACTTCGGGCCTCTGGACTTCAAAAATCTGAGCTTCAGAAGTTCCTAACCCAAGTCATTGTAACTCCCCAGAGTGTCGAATGGGAGAACTCGTGAAGTGTGGGGAGTGGGTTGACGGTCCACTGTTCATTAGCAACCAATGACTAAGATGCGATATAACCCTTAGCAAGCGGATATGACTATTTTCGTATAGTGGTTAATATTTATGCAAGTCTCATCAGCTATGATCATCAACGCTCATATCAACATTTCATAATCAATTCCACACCCCCCTTGTCTTTCTTCCTTTAATGGTGAGGGGTACCTCCACTTCATAACATAGCACAATTCTTCCGTAGAGTTTAGTCTTCGGACTGCGACACCTGGTGCCACACATCCTCTAGGCCCCAAGGTTTTAATGTTTGAACACTAACATGTCACATCGATCTTTACGCCTTTCAAATTGTGGAGGCATGCATCAATGGTTTTGGAGTAACCTGCCTATCGCCTCGCAATTCCTTGGACATTGATACATAACCCCTCGGTAAAACCGTGGTTTGGATTGCAGGGCCACCTTGGGGAATTAACTCCCATGCCACTTGGGTCCCCACAATGCTTCTCGTTCATCGATCTTGATGTATCGTGATCAAAGCCAATGTGGGCCCACCGTATATTTACCTTTAACTATTTTATGTAACCTCAGGGCCCCACTAACCATGCTCATATGGAGTGCCACATGCAGAAATACTAGTAGCTGACATGTGGCCCAATCAGATGGGTGACACATGTCACATTCCAAATGGAATTTCAATCTTCCATGGGTTCGAAACCCATTGACACGTGGCACACAAACCATGTGTCCACGTCAATCCAAGTGACATCATCATGAATCACTACTTTGGATCTTCAGGGCTTCAGAGATTTGGGCTTCGAGATTTCTCGCTCCAACATATACTAATTTTCTCGAACGCTGAAATCTTGAACAAGCCAATCTGTTGACACATGTCCCTCTATACGGATGGTCCAGATTAACTTCGAACTTCAGAGATTTGAGAGTTTTCACCCTTCATACAATTTTGTAACTTCCACCCTTGGATTGATCCAATGGTTCTGATCCACTTCGGCCCAATCAAATGATTGATCTCTTCTCCCCAGATCTAAGGTGTAGTTCCACTTCAGGCACTTCGGGGCTTCGAGCCTTCGGCCTCTTCCGCTCTATAACACATAATTTTTCCAAAGTCTTGAATTCTTAAGGACTTGCAGGTTAACCCTCCTGCACTTTTCTCCATATCTGATGGTCGTGAATTGTCCTCCTTCTCCTGAATAGATCCTATGACCCAAATTACTCTATGGCCCAATACCACGTCTATCGTGGTTTTATAATACCTCTACACCTCGTGAGCTTCGTAACACAACCAAGGTAACCTCTTGGCACTCAGGAATGTTTTTAGGTTCGAAATTGGTTCCACTTTACATAATTTCCACCTGAAACCTTGGTTCCAATGACCACTTATCCGACCCATCTAGGATCAGTGCTTGAACCTTGGCTCTGATACCATATTTTAACATCTCCAGCAACCAACAGGTTGGGAAATGTCACTACAGGGTGTCTCTCTTAGCTCTGATACCATTTTGTAACGTCCCCAGCCACCAACAAGTCGGGAAAGGTCACTACAAGACGTCTCTCTTATCTTTGATACCAATTTGTAGCATACCCATCCATAACCCGTTGGGATATGCCACACATAAATTCTTGCGAAAACATCATACACATCCAGGCCACCTAGGCCAGGACATGCTACCTCATAGAAATGAAAATTATCATGTGCATATATCTAAACATAAACATACAACATATTCTGCTAAGACACAAACTAATGCAGAAATAACAATAAAAACATACATGCAATAATCATAGGAAGAACTCATAAAATAACCGCATATACAAACATTACTCCTCAATTATAACACATGTACATATACACAACATGTAAATGAACATAAAAGTGGTACTTAATTTTTAATAGGATACCACCAACTGCGTGCAGACCTTCCACAAACCTCCCAGCCATAAACCACGCTACTCACCATGCTCAACAGTGGGTCACCCCCGAGCTGGGACTAAACTCCACCGAGAAAGGGATTCCTACACTAGAAAAGGTCAATAGCAAAGTCACACAGTTTAATAGGAATGATTCTCTCCTATGAGCCACTTATGCCCACTGCTCACAAACTCTCATTCCCGACATGCCTATCCCACCCCAAGAGTATACAACTTCACTGTCACACAATCCATCGACTACTCCACCTCCCTTCAGGGGCTTCAACAACAGGTTGGAATGAAAGTCTTAGAGCTCTGTAGCATCTATGAGACTCCCTCCAGGAGAACTCACTTCCTCAACACACTCTCTCACCTAGAGAGAGTTGCTCACATGCCTGACAACCTGCTTCTTCAATCCACAACAACCTCTCTCACCTGGAGAGAGAGTTGCTCACAGGCCTGTCAACCTACCTCTTCAACCATGGGATTGACAACATGCCTCTTCAAACCAAAATAGAAAAGTCAGGTAAGGAAAGGGATGACTCAGTAAATTACAGAGGTGCATGATGGCCACAGGTTCAACAATGGCAGAATTGGTTGGCTGCATGCTTTCTCAGTGTGTGAGTGAACTAGTGAGGAGATATGGGGTAGCCTGGTCTAGCATAGAAAATATGGTGAGAGCGTGAGAGCCCAAAATTGTCTGTGCATGAACCTCCCCATGTGAGTGAATGAGTGCCCCCCCCCCCTTAAGACTGCATGTGCCTAAGCCGACACCTGTCACTCATGCAACAGGTTCCTTTCCCTTTGGAAGTCACCCGTCCTCCCAAAGGAACTTAGGATAAAAATATATCCTTCTAATCAACTTTTGGAATAATAATAAATTATTATTCTCTTGGACTTAAACTCTTAGGCTTAGCCCTTGTTTCCAACCTCTCAGTCCCCTCTCCCTTACCCAGCCTAGTGTATTTTAGTCCCCCATTCTATTTTATCATGGTCATTCTAGACCCAACGATGTATAATTTTTATTAATGATCTTCATAATTACATATACAAAAATAAATCTTATATCCTTAGCATCCTAGGCTCTCTGTCCTAGTCATCACATAAGCCTCCTAGCTTATTATAACTTAGCTCACCAACCTAACAAACATGTTTACAATTAATAATTACAACTGGGGCTCTATCGGGGGATATTACAACTTCAAATATTATAAAGACTCAGAGGGTGTCAAGCTTCAAATGGAGAATGGAGACTTAGATACTTTCAGATTTAGATGGAAGAGAGAGATTTCCTCCAAGACTGATAGAAAAATGCCATGGGTTGAGAAGGCTAGATCAAAGCTTCAAAGGCTTTGAGGAGATATGAGATCTTTTGGGAATATTCCCTTGCTTCAATAGACTTTTCTATAGTGACCGAGGAGGAATCCAATCAGAAGGAATGGGATGTATATATTTTCCTTGGTTCCAAGACTAAAAGGGAAGTCAATGGTGACTTCCAAGTTGATCTAAAAATATCAAACATGTTGCAGATAAATAGCCTAGATATGTACAAAGCCTGATTTGTGTCTAGAGGATTCTCCTAGCAAGAGGGAGAATACTATGACAAGACACTTGCTCCAATATATTTTTATCGAAAAACATGTATCCAATGTATTGACTAAGCCTCTGTCGAAAATGAAGTTTGAGTACTTAAGAGACAATCTTGGTGTGGTCCAAAAGGATTTTCCCTCGTGAGAGGGAGTGATGTGTTCCCTAGTAGAAGGAAGTGATATGCTCCCCAATAGCGTGAAGTGATGTGCTCCCCAATAAAGGGAAGTGATGAGATCCCCAGTAGTGGGAGCTACTCCAACGAAGGCTGGTATGCTACCCCAGTGCAAGTTGGTGCTCCAACACAAGTTGGTATGCTACCCCATCGCAATTTGGTACTCCAACATAGGATGGTATGCTACCCCAGTGGAGGTTGGTACTCCAACGCAGGTTGGTATGCCACCCTAGCATACGTTGGTACTCCAATGTAGGCTGGTATGCTACCCCAATGCTGGTTGGTACTCCAATGTAGGTTGGTATGCTATCCCAAAGCAAGTTGCTACTCCAACACAGGCTAGTATGCTACCCCAACGCAAGTTGGTACTCCAACATATGTTGGCATGCTACCCTAGCACAGGTTGGTACTCCAATGCAGGTTGGTAAGATACCTCAATGCAAGATGGTATTCCAACATAGGTTGGTACGCTACTCCAGTGAAAGTGAATAACTTCTTATGATGTATGGATTCATGAAATTCAACAATACAATGGCTGAGGTGTGCAGAAGTGTAGAAGCAATGATGATGATCTTGCTAAGAGAAATACCTTCCTCGTTAAGAGGGAGTATTAAATTTTTGAGTTAGATTATGTGTGAACTAATGAGTTACTAGTTATGTATGAACTAGATACCGACCTGTAGTGTCAGAAATGATTACCTATTAGAGTGTCGATTAGTAGCATCAGAGGTTACAAGTTGGAGGGTGAACCAATACTGTTGGATGTGTTTTCCATCTAGATGGCTAATGTGTGGCTATGATGGTGATACTTGTGACATGATCTGTTTGATCATATGATATCCTGTGTGGCTATGGTGATGCTACCTGTAGAATGGTATGAAATACCATGTGAGTCTTTCCCATACCATGTGATATGGATGGATATGTTTGAGACCACTACATGAAGAACATCTTAGTTAATACCTCCCTAGCTAAGAGGGAGTGTTGTTGTTTTGGTAGTTGCGGGAGGTATTAACCTCCACATGTAACCTATGACTTAGAATATAATATTTTGGAAGCAAGTGAACCATTAAACAGATATGTGAAAACCCTAGAAGACAAGTCGGCCTAGAATAATAAATAATATTAGAATATTATCTTCCAGAAATACAAGTCGATTCCATAGGAAAAAGTTAAACATAAAATATAATTACCAGAAAGTCATGTCAACCCAGCCAAAAAATTCACTGGATAGATTAATATAAATAGAGGACGTTTTAGCTCATTTGAATAACCAGTTAGTGCACAAGTATTTTGGAGAGCTTCAATTGTAGATACAACTGCAGTTGTAAGGAGGAATAAGGGTGCATGGTCATATCTTGGTCTTGGTCTCTCTCTTGGTGATTCTCTTGGTGACATTCTTGATTATTCTCTTGGTGACATTCTTGGTGATTCTCTTGGTGAAATTCTTAGTAATACTCTTGGTGATATTCTTGCTAAGTATGGCGCACATTTGAGAGAGTAGTGCAGTTGTAGTTGATGTATTTTTGTATGATACTTGTTATGTGGATATGGAGACTCTCTCTCTTGTGATCTACCCTTGGAAAATGAGCTCTCTACTTGTCTTGAGTTGTTGATATAGTTAACAGCTAGGATTTATCTGTTAGTTTTGGAATAGGATTGCCATAATTATTCTAAGTAAAAGTTAGTGTGCTCAGGGGTGGCATATGTGAAGGTCTATGGTTGGGTGACAATGATGTGACATTGTCTATGGTTAAACGAGCATACCAAAATTTCAACACTTTTATGGAACACCAAATATTGACAATATATTATCTTTAAGAAACTTAATCAATTCTTTGGAGTTAGCCCTTTCTAATGCTACTGCTTCTTGCCAATTTGTGAAATAATTTGTAGCTGTGAGGATGTATATATGCCCTTTACATTATTTTGGATTTATTGGTCCAATGAATTATGGTCCCCATTGGCAGATCTTTTCATCTTCCCTGAAATTTTTTGACAAGAGATGCATTTCCTCACTGTATCATATGACTCTTTGAAAATGGATGGCTAATAAAATCTGACTCTTATTATTTTATGTGTTGTAGTAGTGGGCACAAAATTTCCACCACATATACCTCCATGAAATTATTGCATTAATTCTTGAGCTCTCTTTTCATCAAAACACCTTAATAATATGCCATCATAATTCCTTTTGAATAAAACGTCCGCAATCAATACATAGTGATTTCATTTCATTTTTAATGATATTCTTTTGTTTGGGGTCATGGTAACAAGAATTTGTCTAGATTTTAAATAAAATAAAATATATTTATACCATTTAGAATCAAATATAGGTTCTCCAATTGAAATGGAAACTATTCCATTCAAAGCATCATCATTCAAAATTATCTTACACAACCCTTGCCCTTTGATTGTTTTTAAAGGCTTAGTTTCAATGTCATACTCTTGAATCTTTGCGAACCAATTTGTAAATTTCCCTTCTCTCAATTGTTGATTTAAAAGCATCTTTGTAGGAGAGGATGGAATCTATGCAATGACATGAGAATTTAATATGTAGGTATGAAAGTGTGCTATTGCCTTTACAAGAGTCATGGCTTGTTTCTCCAATTCTGAATATCTTAATTCATAATCATGAAGGGTCTTTCTCATGAAACTAATTGGTAGTTCTTCACCCTTGGAATTTCTTTGAGTAAGAACAGATGCCATGACAGTTTCTTTTGCAAATGCATAAATGATGAAGTCTCTTTGGAAGTCTGGACTAATGAGGACTGGGGTTGTAGTGATTTCATTTTTGATGTTACTAAAATATTTCTATGTATTCAAAGTCCATTTGAACCTTTGATCCTTTTTCAATGTTATGAGGAAAATCTCTCTGTGGCATTGGGGGGTAAACCTCAAAAGAAAAAAATGACTGCATAAATCAACTCTAATCTCAAGTATTTTATATAAGAAAATATGATAACAAGAGAAGATAAATAACCTACCTCATCCAGAGGTTCGATGAAGTCCACCGTTGAGCACTTGACTCAAATAAATACACCTACAACTTGTCCTCAACAACCAATAAATGTAAGCATATGGTGATAATATATAAAGTTAGCACATTCAATAGCATAATCCATCAATAATCATAACAAATATTCCCATGGAATAACAATTCAAATATTTGCGAGACATTAATTGGACGAGAAAATAGTATTTCTATTGAAATGTAATTAGTAAAAGTGTATGAATTACAAACTTTTGTGTCAGCGCGGTTCGAAACTGAGAAACTGAGTCCCTTTCAGTTGGGCCTCCACCACTTCAATCCTCCACCAAAGGCAAGCTCATATAAGAGAGACAATGAGGTTCTCAATCAAGTAGGGAAGAGCTTAGGGGTTGAACAATGTGTTCAGACTTAAAAGGATAAAGGGATGGAGACTCAATATGAAGTGAATAATTTCTCCAGAGTAACTTTGCTCTCAAATTTGAATTATTATCCTCTTTTCCACATCTTTGATATTGATCCAGACTTTATGAGAAGAACGAAATGAATACAAATTATTAAAAGATGCTTAGCACAAAATAATAGAGATGCAGTAAAACTTTTTTTCTATTCAATAAGGAAATAAGATGAAACTGTAAAATGCAGCAAAAAACAAACTTGTTGGAATGGTGGCGGCTTATCTCTAAAGGCCTTTTAAAATAAAAATGAATTTCAAAAACCCTATACATTCAAGAACCTAACCCTAGGAGATGAAGTGACAAATTCATGTGGGCCCCATTTGGGTAAGTTAGTACATCAACTTCCCGAGGTCGTAACTTTTGCATATGATCTCCATTTTAGGCGCAGGATATCCTGTTGGAAAGGTCTAACCGATAAGAAAAAAATTTGACTGGCCCGGGTAAGTGCTTCTGGCAATCACCTGGGCCCCAAATCCCCAAAAAACGTCATTTAGGGCCTCAAAACGGCCCCTAAAGTTTGGAAACTGAAAAACTCTCAAAAAACTACCAAGGTGGAAAATTGTTTTTCGAACCAATGGAATAGGTGGCTGGCCACTGATATCCACCTGGATCATTCCTCCCTCCTTAGGAAGCAATGGTATCCATTGCATTGAGTTCCCCCATCATATGAGGAAATTTATTTTGAATTTGGCCCCGAGTGAGCCACTTGCCTTGGTGCAGGAGTTGCCCTGCTTTGACGACTCGATACAGTTGGATCATTTGTTGTCAAGTTCCCTTGATTTGTGTGTCCAAAATATGATCATTGGATGCCTATTGTATGCATTCAAGGTTGATCTCTGTTGGTTTCAACTGCTCTGTTATCTTTGAAGTGTCCAATAATGGTGGCAAATATGGCTAAAGGAGAGCCACGTTGAAGACTGGATGCATACCAAGGAAGGGGGGAATGTTGAGCTCAAAATCATTGTCACCCACAGTGTTGGTGATGGTGTACAACCTATAATGGAGTGGGCGAAGCTTTCGATGGATCTCTGTAAGGCATTCTTTCTGCAAATGCAACCAAACTTTGTCACCCACCTAAAATTTATGTGGCACCCTATGTTGATCATGGCATTGTTTGTACTTGGCATTAGACTTTTGTAGAATATCCTGAACCTGTTGGCGGATGTGATGGATCCACTCAATGAAATGGGTGGATTTTTCAGCTTTTGGTAGAGAAGGGGATGATTTGGTCGAGGTGGTTTTGCTATGGATAGTGCAACATCCATGGGGCTAGATGGTTGGAATCCCAACCCCACCTGAAAGGGGTTGTGTCCAGTTGATCTATGCAGGGCTCGGTTGTAGCTATGTTGGACATAGGGAAGACTCTCATCCCATGTGTGGGGTTGTTTTGAATTTTACATACGTAGGATATGTACGACCATCTGATTGGCGACCTCAGTTTGATCATTTTTTTGGGGGTGGAAGGAAGTGGATTTGGTGAGCTTGGTATCTAGGGGTGACCAGAGGCTCGACTAGAATGAGATAAGGAACCTACTGTCATGGTCTGAGATAATGTTTTGTGGGATACCAAAAATGTACCCATACTCATTCAAATAATATCTTAGAAGTGGCTTCTGCTGTGATGTTATTCTTGTAGGTGGCTAGAATCGCCATCTTGGAAAAGCGATCAACAACCACAAAAACACAGTCATTTCCCCTCTTGGTGGATGGGAGGCCCGACATGTAGTCCATTGAGATGGATTCCCATGTTCTATTAGGAGTAGGTAGAGGGGTGTACAGGCCCTGTTTCTTAGTGGTCGGTTTGGCAATAGCCCAGGTGGTGCAGGACCTGATATAATTGTTGACATCCTGTCGAAGTTTCAGCGAGTAGAAATGTTTCTGTAGCACTGCCACTATCTTTTCGATGCCAAAGTGTCCTGCCACCCGACTGTAGTGAGATTCCCAAATTAGTTTCACACGCTTGCTTGATGCAACACAATTATGGACCAAATGACACAAAAACTCATCTTGAAGATGGAAATTAGTGACCACTAAGTTGGCACCCAACATTTGGTAGGTGGTGGAGAAGTCAGGGTCTATCTCATAGAGGTGGGGCCATATGGAGGTCTTGTGGACACAAGAGTCTAGCACTGTGGTGAGTGTCGTGACTGGAGTTCAATTGAGGAAGTTAACAACTTGGTTGGTACTTCCTATTTTATACTTGATGTTGAGGTGGAACTATTGTAAGTATGTTGAACACTTCTCGTGGCAGTCATTTTGCAATTTGCCTTGGGTCTAAATGAACTGTAGTGGCTTGTGATCAGTGTGGATGAATTTCTTCTTCCCAAGAATGTAATGTCTCTAATGGCATCAGGCTTGCAAAATGGAGTACATTTCTTTGTTGTGAGTAGGGTACTTACAAACAACATCTGATAGTGTCTCACTATGATATGCCACGGGGTGGCTGTGTTGAGTGAGAATGACACCCACATCATAGTCTAAAGCATATGTCTCGATCTCAAAGGGATGTTGTAGGTCCGGTAATGAAATTATCGGGGATGAGCACAAACGCTTCTTAAATTAATCGAAGGCTTGTTGTTGGGACAAGTTCCACACAAATGTTTCCTTACCGCTACCCATGGTTACTTCGCTGAGGGCCCATGTGATATGAGAGAATCCCAGCATGAACCTGTGATAGAAATTGGCGAGGCCCAAGAAGCTCCAAAGTTCAGTGAGTGTGGTTGGGGATGGCTAGTCATGGATGACCTGGATATTGTCTAGATCCACATGCACACCATGTTGATCAATGATGTAGCCTAAGTAATGGACCATGTCCATGGCGAAGGAGCATTTTCCAAGTTTGCATATAGTTTGTTATGTTGCAGGGTGTGCAGAACCTGTTGAATAAGTTGCAAGTGTTAAGCCCAAGTCTTGTTGTAGATGAGGATGTCATCTAGATACACCACTACAAAATTATTGGTGAAAGGTCATAGGATATCATCCATGATCCTCATAAAATTTGTTGGACCATTTGTCAAACCAAATGGCATGACCAACCATTCAAAAAGACCTTCTTTTGACTTGAAGGCAGTCTTCCATACATCTGTCTGTTCTATTGGGACCTAGTGGTAGCCAAACTTCATATCAATCTTACTAAAGTATTTGTCCCTCATGAGTTGATGAAGGAGCTCGTCCATTTGAGGAATCGGGAACCAATTTCGGACCATGATTTTATTCAAAGCCCAATAATCAATGCAAAGTCACTAGGTCCCATCTTTCTTCTACACTAGCATGATTGGGCTCCCACAAGGTGATGGTTGGGATGGATGTGCCCATTGTGGAGGTGTTCTTGGATCTGCCTCTTGATCTCCTCATTTTCTAACAGAGAGAGGTGGTAGACTGGACAATTGGGTAGCGATGTTCCTAGGGTCAAATTGATGGGATGCTTGACCTAATAGTGTAGAGGTACCTCAGTAGGAGAGGAGAATATATCTGAGTATTATTCCATGACCTTATCTACTTGCTTCCGTTGTGTGGAGAGATCGATTGCGGAGGCCTTGGATGTGGATGCGATATTTCACTCACTCTAAGAACTAATCATGAAGAAGACAAATTTCTTGGTTTAAGAGATGACCTTACTGCATTGCTTGACAGAGATCAAGGAAATATCACTAGGAGGGACTTCCTCAAGTATCATGTACAATTTCTTGTTCAAATTAATAATAACACTACAAGGCCTAGACTCATATACAACATGACGTTTCCATAAATAAGGTTGTCCCAAAAGAACATTACAAACTTTGAGAGGAGAAAAATCACACAATACCTTGTCTTTTAAGGGATTGATGTCGTACGGCAGTCGACACTGTTGGCTAACGCGGAGATCGCTTCCTTGGAAGATCCATCCAAGTAGGGTTGTGGGTGCGGCGTTGTTGGCAAGGCCAACCACTTGATGACCTATGTTGAGATAAGGTTATTCTGGCTACCGCTATCAATGGTGAACTGCAGTGAGGTGCCTTTTAACCACATCTGTGAATGGAAGAGGCGTTCTCCTTATTTTAGCTCGTTTGGTTCACCAAGATGGAGATTGATGGTAGCAACGGTGGCACTGTGTTCTACGTCAATAATCCGTCTGTTATGAACATAAAATATACATAAATAGATATTCATA